>LKNJ01001567.1:0-86912 GCA_002120245.1 Maccullochella peelii | reverse complement strand
GTTTGTATAGGAAAGTCATAAATACTATCCATGAACAGTTTTTTTAAAATTATCAAAATCAATGCAGCGGAATCCAGAGATTTCTTTTTTAATTCCACACATACTTCTTCCTTGTCAAAACCTGGTGCTTACATTACCCACAAAGCAACTTGATCACCAACAGATTGGTCAGAGATTTGGGTATTCAATGTTAGCCTCAAGCAGAGATTAGGAGTGGGTTACAGAGGTCTGGTAAGCTTCACACTCCCAGATTTTTTTCATTTTCAAATTTGTAGTCTTCAGCCCCAACCGACCACACTTGAGGCAATTTATCAGACTCCACACAGCTCCCTCCGGAGCCACAAAAGGACAACTTTTTTCATTGTATGCAGTAGTACTCCCCAAGACCTGTAAACAGACTTTGTTGTGCAAAATCGGTGGAGTTCCCCTCTAACAGGGGTCAGCGTGGGCACTGGCCCTGCCAATGTCTGGAAAGTGTACGGTTTGGTGACAATGATATCTACACTGACCTGCATCTGACCTGTGATCTGTAGTGGTTTGCATGAGTGAAACATGGTCAGGATGAAGACCAACACCTCTGAGGCTGAAGCCACGGCTATCTCCTGAATAAAAATAAAAAAGGTTCCTCCTGAAGAGGGAGAAGCTGCCCCAAGTGGAAGAGTTCAGGTATCATGGGCCATTTGTCACAAGTGATGGTGAAAAGGATTAAGAGACTGACCACTGGTTATGGGAATTTGGTTCAATAATCTAGGCTGTGTTTCAGACCCTGGTGGGGCTATAGAGCAAAGGTCTATCAATTAATTTACTAGAAAAATCTTCAACACTCACCAACTTTGGGTAGTGATTGAAAGACTGAGATACAAACAGACACAAACAGCCTAGATAAGGGTTCTCCACTGGGGGGTTGGGTTCAAGATAAAGTGAGGAGTTCAGCAATTCTGGACAATCTCCACATCAAGCCATTGCTCCTTCATGATTAGAGAATGACGAGGAGGGAAGTCTCTTCCCTTCAGAAGTATTCCCTTCATCACCAACTGGGAGGAGACTCCAGAGAAGAACCCAGGATACTCTGGAGGTTCTACATCTCACAGCATTTAGATGACTTGATGACCCTGTACTCTTGTAGGAGTAGCTGGAGAAAGTTGCTTGGTGAAAAAAATTATATACTTTGCTTGCCACCACGACCCTGACCGGGACAGGTGACTCAAAAATGTTTGGATGAATGAATAGGTAAATCCCTCCAGCTTGAGCCCCCATGAGCAGTGACCTGTCATGAAACGTGGTGCTACTAATGCCTCAGCCCTCTTCAGGTTTCCTTTGAAAAGGGATTGAGTTATTGATACAGCAAATCCATCCACCAGCTCCCCTGTGAGGGATCAAAGCAACCAGAAACTGCCTGTTACATAATGCCCTTGGCATTCAGTGGACTCCGGCAAGGAATCCATACTGAGGGACATTCATGTCCCAGTGGGATCCAAAACTTAATAACTTCTTCCTCCCTTTACAAGCTGCTCCTCCTATCTTTACCAATATATCACCTGGTAGTGTCCGCACACACAGAGAACTTCAGTAGCCTTTTCTCTCTGACCTTGGCATTTCTTCTCAGCCGCCGATTATTGATAATTTTCTGGCTGTGGTGCCTCTCCTCATTTGTCATGATTATTGCTGAATTTTTAAGCTGTCATCCATGAGCATGGATCAATGGTTGTCGACTTCCCCTTTGTCATATTGGCAGCACAAACAGCCCTTCCGCTCTAAATGAGGCTCCTCTTGCTTCTCTATCTATTAGCTGTCTGTCTTACTGGGCACTTGATCCTTTGTTAGGTCAGTCTATACATCATTCCACCAATCAAAGCCTGACACTTTTATATCATGCATGGGCAAGGACCAAGCAGAAGAATGAGCTGTGTATTGTGTATGTTTTTTCTAGAGGCTTTTGTATATTCACTAATACTGCATAAATTTAAGCATACAACAGTAGTGCTTGCCTCCCAAGGTCAGTGCAGGACTTCTTAAAGATAACAGGCATCTCTGAATTACGACAAGAGAGCCAGAATTGACTTTGCATTGCATTTATAATAAGATGCAGTTGACAATCCAATTGCTCAAGTGTCAAATATTCCATGTAATAAGGCCAGATCTGTCAAACTGATTAATGAATTGTCACAGCAAAAGGAACCAGTTGTAACTGGTAGCAGCCACTAGCGGCTGACGTTCCATCCCATTCGACTGCATGATTTGTACCTGTAGCCAGGCCAGTGGCACGACGGCTTCACCCAGCTCTACCACGTCTACACCTATTCCACCATATTCCTTCTTCCTCCCTCGACTGGCTGAACAGGTCTGACAGGTGGATTCCTTTTCATTTCAATGTATTAAAGGCACTTTCCTGCTCTGACAGCCTGCTCTGTTCTGCCACCTTCTAGCTGGGGCTTCACACTAGTCTGGGCAGCCACTGCGTCTTGACAGACCACTGTCACTTCCCATCATCCTCTCTGTAGATCCTGCTCTCCCCCCTCTAAGCACGCAGACCCACTTTCCCACCAGTGCAATTATTTTTTTTGACAAGCCATCCATCAGCTTTAACTTTAAAGCACTTTCCACTGATACCCATTGTTACAGTTCTGTGCCTTTTTATGGAGGCGGCAGGAGAGAATATGATACCAGACATTCAGACTACCCGACCATGTAAATCTACTTTGTTCTGTTCTTTATTTCCAATTTTCTGTTCCATTTTTGCCGAATTATGCATATTTGTTGTGCATAATATGCCCTTGTCAAATCCAATTAACATGTCCTAGCTTGCAATGCGAGAAAAGGTTATAATTTGCCAGTTGCTTGAGGAGCGGGGGCTAAAGTCAGACTTAAAGGAGCAGCTAAACTCTTACTGTGAGTCATGAGACTGTGCCGTCACACTGGGATATACTTTGTGCTATAGTCTATGAGCCATGAGATAGAACTAATAACAGTTAAACAACACTTACACAGAGTTTGTATAAACATTTAGTAGCATCAGCACCTCTACCACAAACTTGTTTTTTGTACCTTCAGATGGACACAGCAGAGAGCCTTGTGACTTGGGGCTGACTCACCATGATTAACTGACATCAACACTAACACACGGCCAAGCTGATCCATCTTGCCCTGGCCTATATAATTAGAATGACAGCTTAGAAAATTTGGTCTGATGCAGAATCTGTCTTATGCCGCGAGGAGCCCTAATTACTATCTCAGTGTGAGAGTTAATGATGAGAGGTGGGAGCAGCATCTGGGGGACTCGAGGGGACGCTCTCTGCCTCTGCCTGTGACATTTGCTATGTCCTAACAACTGAGTCACCTATGGTCCTCAGTGGTCCGTCCTGCTGACATGCACTGTGAGCGCAGAGACAGTGATGTTCGGTGCCAAGCCAGGTTGTAGTCCCCTGCTTACATCTTGATTGTTTGCCACCTCAAGAATGAAATTTACATGAAAGATGGAATCTTTAACATGTGACATTTAAAATTCAGCTTTAATGTCTGTCTGTTTGTTTATTAAGACGCTATGCGATCCCTAAAGCTTTGGTTACAATCCCATATTACTTTGGGTTTTGAGGCAGGGCTGCAACTGGTGATTATTTTCACTTTAATTAGTCTACCAATGATTTTTTAATATTCAATTCATTGTTAAGCTATACAATATAAAAATTGTGAAAAATGCCAGTTACAAGTTCCCAGAGCTCAAAGCGACATTGACACAGTGCCTGTTTTGTCCAACCGAAAGGGTATTAAATTTAAACTTATATATAAAACAAAAAAAGCAGCAAATCCTCACATTTGAAGAGTGAGAACCTGCCAGCATTTGGAATGACTTAAACAATGATTTGATCAAAAATATGATTGGATAAATTTTTTGCTGATCAACTGATCCATTAATCAACTAATCGGTCCAGTACTAAGGCAAGCTCCTCCACCCACCAACTACTTGGATCCCAAAAACAGTGAAACTACAAAGCTTATGGGCTCTAGCAAACAAAAAACTGTTTTCATGAACCTGTGCAAGAACAACAAAGTGCGAACATATGGCTCTGAATGACCCAGATGGTCCGATCACTCCTGAAGACTGTTAGATTTCTGAGATGTTCAACAATTAAGCAAGTGTTGATAAGATATAATGAGAAAAAACCTCATTCAGCCTCGAGTCTATGATTTCCTGTTTATTGGCTATTATATGCATTAAGTACTGTGTGTAATCTCGCCCTAAAGAAGCTGACATGTTCGGTCTGCGCGTCTGCATAATCAGCCAGGGAGCTAATAACACACAGGTTGTCACAGCTGTTAAAGACAGAGAGACACGCTGCCCTAAGTGACAATATGTCAGTGATTGTCTAGCAGATGAAACCGTGGATATTAATAAATCAAAGTGACCCCTACCTGAAGCCAAACAGATGCAACACCTGGACATGTAAATTCTTGAGTAATGGATGCCATACATTTAAATCGGAAGACCTCCAATTTAATAACCGTGCAGACAGCTGCAAGTGGGAGCAACCATTTGGTTTAATGTAAAAGACAGTTTTGGAATACCAAGTATTATCTGCTCCCATCAATCAAATCTAAAGTGTACAGTGCTGGACAAGCAACTGAAATCCCACACTGTCATTTCTCTTCTGTGATTATACACAGTATATATTAAAGAAGAAAGTGCAGTATGGTGTAGTTAGGTATGTAAGGTGAGTAGTGTGTGTTTGTCAGTAGCTGGCTGGCAGCAGGGGGTTAACCTCCTGGCTGCTGTCAGTGTATTAATCACCACTGATGTGTGTTGTAAAAGGATTGCTGCAGGAAATAAAGACACCATGGTGTCAGCTGCAGTGCCCTGATGTGACTCCATCAGACAAGAGGATGCTTATTGACAGGGTGAGAAGGGGGAACGGACAGAGAGAGAGACAGAGACAGAGAGAGAGAGAGAGAGAGAGAGAGAGAGAGAGAGCGCAATCAGTCCTCGAGTCAGTCACCTTGGCACTGACGCAATGTCATGAAAGTCCACACCATTATTCCTCCGACCGCACAGGAGCATTATTTAAACTCAAACATCTACCAGGGGCTGAATGTCAGTAGGAGGACACCCACCAACACACACATAACATAAAATTAATTGACAATATTAGGAATCAATCTATCCTTTCCAGTCATTTATCAAGTGAAATTGCCAGACATTGACTGGTTCCAGCTGCTCAAATTTGAAAACGTGCAGCATTTTATATTAGAGTTGCAATTAGTTGATTGGCAGAATAATATGAAACTATTTTGATAATCGATTTAGTCATTTTTCAAACATGACAAACATCTCTCAAATGTGACGATTTGCAGATTTTCTGTCATATTTGAATAGTAAACTGAACAGGGTTCGACATTAATCATGGCCCTATGGCCCGTGGCCACAAAAAGTTACTTTGTGGCCACCAAATACTCCATGTAGGTGGCCCCCTGTGGTCACCAAATTTTATCCCTATACTGCAAGCCTTCACTAAAGCAACGTTACAATTCCACAAACATCCCGATTCCTTCACACCTTTTAGTTCAACATTCTATCATTCATATCATCCCTCTAAACAGGGTATTCCTGAAATCTAAGATTCCTCATTTTTGCATTGATAATAATAAAAACTGACATCCTGGAACTGACCTGTCACATTGGTCTATGAGAACTTGTAAAGGGCACTCACTATTATTTTCTGACATTTTAAAGGCTAAATGGTTGGAAAAAAAATATTGACAATATCAAAATTCAGTAGTTGCCCTGCTACACATACAGACACATGTTCCTCTGCAGAACTATCAGCAGATCAAGCCACTCGAAGCACTGAAGCCCTTCATCACACACGCTGAAAGGAGACACGGATACAAAGCCATACACTGACATTGCATGACCGCTGGCATTTCAGGCAGCACACACAATTTAACTTAACTGCATATTCCTGCTAAATACTCTGGAAACTACATTTCATGGTAGATGATGCCCACTGCTCAACAAACACAAATTAAGTTCCTGAACCAAATTCACAGAGTTTTATAATTGGTTGTACTTTAATGAGCAATAGCTCATGCCTGATGCAGTATTCACATTAATTACATGCTCCTCAGAGGTCTGATTGTTATTACATGCCTCAAAAGTTGAATTAATTTCATTTAATCCATTTGACGTTATTTGGTCACCAAAAAAAGCCACTGCAGGGAAATATTACACAAGAGGAATTTAGAAATTTTTTAAAAAGGATATGACTCTGGAGAGGTAGAATCAAATAACAGCAGTTATTAACTGTGTTGGTAAAGCACAGAAGAGAACCAAATTACCATCTTACCAAATTAGGAACGCTGGCTTCTGTCCACATTTTACACTGTTGTAATTCTTGATCAATGAAGCCATATTTTTTCCAAATCGATCATGTCAAAATCAATGTATTGTTTCAAGTTAGTCATTGACCACAATAGGGTTAGAAAGTGAGGGATTAGAGAAAAAAAAGACATCAGCTAAAACAAAAAGACAAATTGCAATAATGAAGCACCTGTTAGTTTAATAATGTACCGTCTATTTATACATGTGTATTTATGTATTCATAGTATGTATAGAATTAATATAAATATACATTTCATATGATAGATTTTCCATTTCACTCACTACTCTAATTGGTTATTATGACTAAATCAACGTGTGGTTTATGTACAGTTCACATTTTTAATTGTAACTTTTTTTATGTTAAGTTATATACTTGCTTCATAGAGAGAGAGAAAGAGAGAGAGAGAGAGAGAGAGAGAGAGAGAGAGAGAGAGAGAGAGAGAGAGATGATTTTCTATAATGTTATCTCAGAGAGGCAGCGGCACTGACTTCCTTGACCCTTCTTGGTAGACTACCTTTCCAACCTGCCTCAAAAAGGAGGGTTATTTAAGAAACAATTAGGAGCATACACAAAGCAATTTGCAGGCAGTCTAACTCCTCCAGCTCAGCCAGTGAAGGGCCTTTCAGCGCTGATTTATCACACTGTCGCCTTCACAAGGCAACATAATTAATAGGAGCATGGACTTCTAATTCCACCCGCTTCCACGGCCAGTGGATTCCATTTGATTTATGATGGCCGAGGACTTTGCATTTTATCAGTTCATTCGCTCGTTATTTATGCTGATGACCAATTTCAATGGGTCGCCATCATCTAACTCACTACTAATCAAAGAGAATTAGGGTTCACTGCATTATTTAGAAGCTGCTAATTTATCTTCGGAACAAGGGGAAGAAACGTTGGCAAGGAAGTTCAACTTGCAGTAACCATACAGCTCTGCTTTGCTTTTAGCTGCAGCCTCAGTGTTTAAGTCTTCATAGTTTCTTTAATCAGAATGTGAAAATTATCTCGCTGAAATGAAAAAATTATGATTGAATTTTGTTTTCTCTTTTATTTAATGGATCACAGATTGTTTGACTACTCACATCTACAAGCTGTTGTATTAAAACTGCATTCATGTCTCCTGTGTAAGATCACACAGCATTGATTAAATAAACTGTCTATGGTGAAACAGAATATCATTAAAAAAGATAACTTCTCTGTTTTCCAAACAGCCACCAGAAGGGCCACAAACACAAATCACTGAGATCAATCAAGCCAGGGAATTCATATTTTCAAAAGGCTGAACCACAAGAGCCCGTTTCACTCTCCATAACATATGATGGTTCATGGATTCTTGTGCAAGAAGCTACAAAGGTAAACTCCCACAGATCAACAGCTGCATGGTGGAACACTAAAGCACAACTGGACTAGAAAGATTTTCTTCAATAGCGAGGCTGAACAATAAGAGTGAATTATTGTGCTGCAGCAGTAATGGGTCATGAAAGGCCCGCAGATTAATACAATGCATTATAAGAAACAGAGATAAATAGGTCACATTGCAGCTCTGTTTGTTAGAAAAATGACACCTGTTCCAAGTGTTATGAACCTGCAAATGCTATTCTGAAGGTTAACTTGTGTATTACTATAAAACAAATTGAGATGGAGAAAACAGTTGGCAGTGGGACATTATTTAATGTCCTTGCAGGCAGTGCTACAAAAGGGTAAGATTAAGATGCAATAAACCTTACAGAGTCAAAGAAAAATAGCCCTTGTAAACAATCCAGTAAAGAAACGAGTTGCTTCACAGCACATGCAGTAGGTTTAAGGCTTTACATAAGTCATTTTAATGCTACAGCAAACTTTCCAGACAGGAATGTAAGATTCAAAAATACCTTTAGATTAAGATTTGACCTTCCTACAGTAGCTGCAGCACAGAGCTGAATAAAATCCTCCATAGTCTCTTATTTCGTAGCCCGATGCTTTGCAGGGGGACGTTATCTCCTGTCAGTCTTATTATGTTTAATTATTCAGCACAGTGACTGATAAGGTGTTTTCACACAAAACGAATCACGCTGTTCAGAAGTGACACCCGCCACTGTAGGAGATGCTCAGACATCGCCATCGACTGAGCTACATCCTCCCTGTTCACAAGGTGTATCATTTATCCGGAGGGGTTATAAGATGCAGAATTTACACAGGCCTGTCAATAAGCATGTCGATAGAAGGACACTTAGCATCTATCATCCGGAGAATCAATGCCATTTTTCAGCAATGAATTCCAGGAAATGATAGCTTTCAAATAAATGGTGGAAAGAGAAACACGACACTCCTTGGGGAGAGATAGATGTAGAGCGGCTCAATTTCCCTCGTTCTTGCTCGCTTCACAGCTCTTTACCCAGCTTTCTAGTTCAATGCAAAAGGTCAGAAGACGTTACAAGGGACGATCTCTAAAACAAGATATAAAGGGTCTCTGGATCTGAAGAACAAGACAAACAGAGCTACAGTAAATGTGAGGAGAAACCGAAGTTTTTATCACTACTAAAAAAGTAATTAAAAAGTAAGAGTGAGATAGCGTCCATACACAACAAATCTCTTTGCTAGAAGGTGTAAAAAATTAGGCTGGTGACTATGAGTATTAGATGAGGCACATTGATCCCACCAAGTCTGCTTCAAAATTAAATCTGAGTAAACCAGTTTGAGATGAGTGTGGGACTGACTTCTTGTTCAGTAAGTATTTTTTGGCTATTCTTGTTAGCATTACTTCATGATGAAAGAACACAAGCAGCAGACTAGGCTGCTAGTGAATGCACAGACATGGATTGTCCTGCCTGCTTTTTGCCACAATAGCCTAGTAAATTTAGCTTGAAGGTTCTGGTCTGACTGTGGCATTAATGCTAATAATGGAATTAATATAAGATATTAATATAAGAGTAAGGAATAAAGTCAGTCAAAAAACAAAATGTTAAACTGCATGGATGATAACCCAAACACAAACTAAATCTGTAATTCTGTGTGAGTGTCACAATCCCCTAAGGGCGATTGGCAACTTGCTAAATCAACATCAGAACTACAGGACATTAATGACATGATGACACAACTGATTTTTATCCTTTGTATCATCAGTCTAGACATGATTTGAACCCATGCTCCTCTTAGTGACAGTTGGGAAGGCTGTGGCAGCTCATTAATCACCAGGACAGCCTGGAGAAGCTATACTTAATCCCATGATGGTATCCTCACCATCCTCCACCGCTGCGGATGCTCGTAAAAGAGAGGGAGAGAGCAAAAAGAAAATGATTTACACAAATCAATCATTCAGTGCTAGCGCTCATCGGCTGTAACACTGGCAGCCTGTCTTTACAGCTCCATTTTAAAGGGCGCCTGCTGACAGCCACACTTGATTAAGGGCTGTGGCTCCCTAACCTTTCATGTTAAGAAAGATTGTCACTGACTGACACAAACTTTTTTTTCCTGCTTTTCCAGGTCGGTTCAAGGCAAGGATATTGGCATTCAAATTTGTGGCTGCTACTGTGAGCAGATGTCACCTCTGGCGAGAAGGGCAATGGCACCAGCAGGCCCACTCTGACTCCTGGGGCTAAACAACATACCACCACAGGGCTTCAGAGGGGGCAGGAGGCAGGAGGGACAGCCTCAACAAGTGAGTGCTTTACGAGCCGACCCTCCACACTCCTTTTCCCTTCTCTGCAATTATCATCAAAGAACATCTGTTTGTTGTTCCTCAGGCACCCTCCCCTCGCAAGTGTCCTAGCCTCACCTTGACCCACACATTCAATTGTAGTGGATGTTATGACTAAAAATAAACAGTGCGAAGGAGTGAGGCTACCCTTTGTGTGAGCAGGGCGTTCTCCCTCACCACTGAGGAGAGGAAGGATATCACCCGACGAACATAGCCACTTCCTCCTTCTGCTCATAGCTCCTGACAGGTACGTGAACACCAACCGGTGCATCTGTGGTGGATCAGATGTGAAGTAGAGTCGACAGACTCACTTTGTTTTCGGCTTTTAAGTTGATCCCACTGTCCTTTCGCTTCTGTCACAGTCTGAATGACCTGTCAAAGAAAGGTTCAATAGTTCCTGGCAAGCAACCTGATACACACAGAGGTTGTGGTTTGCCCTGTTTCTGTTTCTTGACTGCAGTTTATATCACAAGGCCATAGATGTAACCCGAGTAAAGACTGAACATGCTCGCTTCCCAACCGACTTGACAATTAAATGCAATGTCACGACTAAATCAGCTGTAGAAAAGGTGCGTATTTCTGAATTTGTTCATAGTCTTTCACAAGATTCCTTACACTGCTATGTAACAAGTGAGCACTCGCCGTAGATGTTATAATTCACCCAGTTCTCATTGGTCACTCAGGTCAATTAGCAGAGTTATGTGAAAGATGGCGTCTCTTTGCTACAGAGAACATCCAGAGTGCAGCATGATTGACCGAATCTGATGTAGTGAGTGCAGACATACACAAGAGCAAAAAATCCTCCTTTTTAAGTGATAGGATATTCAGCCTTTGGCTACTTTGCATGGTTTTTGTCTTCAATATTAAAAAGAGTTACAGAAAAACTTACAAGTATAAGCTGTGCTGAAGGGCTTGGGCCTGTACTATAATTGTTACCTGAAAGTATTGGGTACTCTGCAGAATGTCTGTAATGGTTTCTTCTTGCTCCCTGAGGATATATGTGCTGATTTGTGTGTTCTGTCTGCCAAATAGCCCTACCTGGCAGTGTACAGCAATAAAGACTTGTATTATAGCTCAAAACAACAAAGTTTCGTTCTTGTAGTTTCACCAAAAACAGCACATCTTAATTCCTAATTCGAAAGCACTCCAATTTCTGCTGGGAACAGTGCAGTTGATACACCCAAAGGGACTTCGAACATTTAATTTATAAAGACTTTTTGTAATGACTGATGATAACACATGAATGTGGCCCGAGGGAGGGCACCAGCTGTGATCCTCAGAAATCATCCACGACCTGTTAGGCAGATGTGACAACTTCTCTTCCAGGAAAGCTGGGAATTCATCAAATGACACTGTGTACCTTAGTGATTATCTGTGCTCACAGTTATAATCACTGTGGATCAGATTACATCCCATCAGACAGGCCATAACAGCGCTACTTCAGGGATCACACTCAATTATAATATATACGATTACTGTCCCTAATTTCTGTCAAACATCTTTTTCATGCAAGACTATTTATGATGTTAAGCATTTCAGCGCCGAGCCACACAACAAAGGTGGAGTCAAAGTGACAGCATTACAGATGACTGTAATTAAATAATGCGTAAGACTATTGTGCTTTGTGCCGTACTTTTGGAAACTGGACGGACTCCAAAACATCTGTGTTTATCGAACCTCAATGGGTTGCTAATGTGTAAAAACAAATACAGATATCCTGAACATTAGATATGCGTGTGTTATAGCTCTTTGTTTGGAAATCCCTGGAGAAATTTGATCTAAGATTATTTCAATCACACAGCGTGAGACGGATGTGTCAGGCAGCCCAAACACAGAGTTAGTCATGCGGTTTTATCAGTGTCAATCATTGAGCTGGAACCCAGTGAGCTCCAATCAGTCATCAGTGGGTGGTATCAGCAGCGTGGCTCTCAAAAAGTTGGATTTGAGGTTGGGGGGGGAAGCACAAAGCATTGAGTGTGATGGAGGTCGGATAACTGTGGGTTCCATTACCACTAAAAACAACATGGCTGTCTAAGGAGCAAAACAAACAATTACGTCTTTACATATCTGATATGTGAGGTGGCCTAACTGCTTGCTAGGGTGTTGCAATTTTAAAAAACAAGATGGAGGAAGGTTGGGGAGGGATGGGTTCACATATAAGATGGTCAGCCTGCTAGTATGTGGTCCGTGATGCCCCATAAATCTTCTCTGTGGTGATGGCAGAAAGGGATGAGTCGCTCACCAACCCCCTCTCCATCTCATTCACATGTCTATCTGGCCTGTTATCCATGCCCTTGAGCAAAGATTACTGATGCCCTGCCTTTGATATATGACACATCATGTGCCACAACGTTTCATCCAATGAATTAATGCAGAGAAGAAGAAAAAAAAAAAGCTGGCTGCCATCAGTTCCCAGAATCGCTCACAATTCCTTTTTTTGTGTTTGTCCTTGCTGATATTGTGACTGTGAGTATTATGGATTCACCGGTGAAGTGTTATCTGACCTCTGCAGGATTCTGCATTGCGTTATCTGGTGTGTCACCTCACGCCATTCACACAAGAAGTTTTGAATTCAACCCTGGGTGGGTGGGCTCATAATCAAGAAGATATCAAATTGTGCTACTTTAAAATGCGCGGCCAAATTAATTTCCTCTATTTGTTCGCAATTTCTTTCTCAGAAGTGATGACATTTTCAATATTCTGTCTTCATTTAATATAAATCCGATATTAGATTATACTGTAATTTGTAAGTACATCAACTGTGAAGCAGTGAATTATTGACAATTCAATAGTCCTTACTAAATTCCCATCATCATTATGGTCGCTCATACAACTCTGAATTCCTACATTAATAGATATTACAACCAAAGAGGGGATAATGTCTTCAGTCTTGCCATAATTGTGAACAACCGACTCTACAGCCTTTAGGGTAAGCAAAATAAAATTTACGGATCAATATTTTGACAACGATGATATAGAAAGTTGAGTAAATGCACACTTCATCTGGCTATAAACAAGAACTGAGTGGTTTCGTCTCCCTTCATTCATAAAAGCAGTCCATTAACAAGAACTGAGGGTGATAAACCAATCACACGGTGCAGTGCAACTGGCGAACCCGTAACCTGGCACATTTATTATGAGCTGTTCCATCTGACAGCAGGCATTTGCCTTTTAAATCTGGCTGTCTGCTGTTCAATCTTACAAACAAGAACAACAACAACATGGAAGTATATGTAGATACTTTGGCAGAAGATATAATTTTAGATTCATAGCAGACGGATTCATGCACAAATATAGTGTTGTGCTTCAACAATATTTCACAAATGTTCACCAGTAACATCTGTACATGATGAGCAATTTATGAGAATGTATGGCTTTCTTTGACTTAACTAACGATTTTTATTGACACATACACTGTAAAAAAAAAAAAAAAAGCTTAAGTTTATTTCAAATTATAAATGATCAGGCTGGCTGAAAATTGAGCAAAAACGGAGTTAGCACTTAATAATTTGTTGAAAGTCTTCATTGGTTGCTCTAATGTAAGACTCACCGAGCCAATTGTCTTGTCATATTTAAACATGCTAATCCATCCACATACAGGCTAAATTATTTCATCTTTTCAGACCCCCTTCTCCAAGAAATTCTAATTCTAAATACTACTCATTTGTTTTGCAAGTTACATTTGATGGGAAACGTAATTGCTGCCTGGATTATGCTGACTGTCAACATTTTTCCCAGTGACGAAAGTGATACATTTTTGTTCTGCAAAAAATGTTTCATCATCTTTTAGTAGCTAAGAGTGGATATTGTGTTGCAAGAGCAGATATTGTAGGGAAAACAAATACAACACATTGTCAGTGAATGTTTAGCAGATACACTGAGTATCAGCATTTTTTGACTTGGCAAATACGTTCATTAACAACGTTTCCTCATTATGTTGAAAAAACTTAATCTGGGTGGCATTACATTTCTAGCAGAACGTATTTGCTAAAATAAACTTACTAAAAGTATTAATGACAAGTATAAGATCTCATAAAACTGAAAAGATGGAGACATAAACAACAGTTTGTTGTAAACTCATGAAAAAGAAGTTTGTAATAGGGTCTAAGCACAAGAAGCTGTATGACAACCACTCCTGGCACACGCACAGAAAATGACACGAGCTACAGAAAGCTTCATCATAAAAAGTGACAGAAAGCTGTTGTTGGGAAAAATATGGGAAAACCTACAGTACATGCAGCGCAGCAGTAAAGTGCCTCTTCACCACCACAAATCTTATATCAGTCTCTGAAAGTAGTTTGTATCCCACAGTGTTATTCTTTTTACAGTCGAGTCACCTGCCTGATACCCTTCAGCCATTTTCCTCAGAAGCTGTCACACACGCCAGCCATAATATATGGCTGCACCAATGAGAACAGCTGTAGCCAATCTCCATCCTCCCTCTCCTGGAATCTACTGCCTGTCCAGCATAAAATAATACATCAGGATTAATTGATTTCCTGTCAGTCTCATGAAGAAGAAAATACATTTTCATGTAGTCTGTTTCCTGCAGCATTATAATTTTTTACATGGCAAGTAATTTAAGTTTTTTAATTATGCATGAGAATGAAAAACCATGATAAAGTGCGCTGTCGCCTGGCCCAAGGCCACAGCTCTGGCCTTTGCATGTGCTGAGACAACAATAGGAGTAACTTAAGCACACAGAAATAATACATTTATGTATTTAGAGGCTACACATCTCTGTACAAAAGCTAGTACAAGAGTCCAAGTGTCAAGGTCAAGGGCTAGTCATTAGTCTTAAAGTAATGACGTTCATTTGGAGCACATGAATCATCAAACACACACTCTGACGCCAAAAAGTCAAGAGCAGGAAAGTCAGGATCACTATGATTCCCAGCCTGTGACAGGAAAACAGATAATGTGCTAACAAAACTCTGAAACACTGGAAGCAGTAATCTTTTCCCTCCGACTATAGCAGCATTAGATACAAAATATATTTCAAAATATGTTTATGACAAAAGCCCTGGCCTCGTAAAACAAAGGACAGAAAAGTAAAAGCTCCACATTAAAGATTTACGCACAACAGTGTTTGTGCTCAGCTCCTTTCATTGTTCACTGGATTAATGAGCAGTGGAGAGAATGAGCAAGCATTTCCCTAAGTCAAGCTAAACTAGAGCCAGAGATAGCACAGGGGAGGGAGAGAGCAGCAAACAGGGTCATCAGTAGGCCAGGGTCTTAAATCAGACCAAAGGCCGGCCCTGATGTCAGCTCAAGACCAGAGGGGGAGGAAACTCTCGACAACAATGAGGAGGGGCTGAAGGGAGGCCTATTTGTTGTAGATTTTTTGGCATTACCAGCTGGGCCTGAAAAAGCAGCTGGACAGAAAGAGGCTACAGTTTGAAAGGCCTGAGCACATGCCTCGGGGTCATAGGGAACTATGGGTTATTCACTAACTCATACGAATGGCATGAGTTTAACGAGATAACACGTTAAAAATGATTACAGGCTTTGTTCATTCAAGAAAGTCTCGAAAAAGCTGTTTGAGTGATTTATTTGATAGCTGTTGTTTTCTTACCCCCATCACTGCCTCACATCTGCAAACTGTGTGACTCTGAAACTGTCCTGTGGCTAAAATTACGATGTGATAAATTGCATCATGAAAGATTTAACTGTTCCGATATTAAGCCGCATTTGCAGCATAATGCCATGGTATTTCACTACAGATAAATGCAGCATGTCTCCTGCCTTGTGTGACATCTGAAAGCGTTTTGGGACCATTTGGCGTAACCCTCACCATCCTTTTTGTGCTTGTAGACACATACATCATCTCCTCTCCATCTTTCGCACTTGGTTTTAATCTTACTACAATCTACATGCAATGAAAAATGCATGCTTGTATCAAGAGTGCACCTTCCAGAGGATCTAAAAGGATATGGTTGGACAAACAATCCGATATCCAAGGTTAAGAACACAAAGATAATAAATCGCTCGAGTGTCATGTTCAATTTTCAGGACGGCATTACCCAGCATTATCCATAACAGGATTTAAATTGTTATCAGGACACTGAGCAATCCACTTTGCGTCCAGCAAGCATCCTGCCTCTAGTGATTCATAGAGAGGAAACAACTATCACATTTTCCAGCGTCCCACTGCAGCCGCAGCAGAACATCGGCACACTTCATGTACTTGGATGATTGGTTGAATAAATTGCTTCCATCCTGGCTGCTGTTGACACTCATGTGGACGAGTGCTATCAGTTTTAATTGTCTTTCTTCCTTCACTCAGTCTGCGACTCCTTACTGCCTCTCTGGAGCACAAGGCCAAAATAAATTAAGTCTAGTCTGAGATTTGGTCATGCGATCTGTACAACATGACTGTGGACTCTGTTTTATAAATATTACACATTTTCTTGGAGTTCATGAGGTCTGCAGACTTCAAATCAGCAATTACTTAGTTTCTCTGGCCAAATAAATGACTGTAAGTAACATAAGTATTGTTAATGACTGCACATAACTAGCATCTTTATTAAATAACGTTTTATTACAGCACCTGCACTTTACACACATACACACACTATCCAGCCAACCCGATCTACAAAATATCTTTATATATTAGTACTGATTTACTTTGCTAACTGTATTTTGAAGGAAATGTAACTTGCTGGCCATTTCTATTCGCTTTCTTGCCGAGAGTTAGATGAGAAGATCGATACCACTCTCATGTCTGTCCGTTTGAGACTACAGCCAGCAGCCAGTTAGCTTAGCTTAGCATAAAGACTGGTAGCATTGGGGGTTTTACGACAGTTACGTGCTGGAACTATTTCTTGGCTGAGCCCAGTCACTTCCTGGAGTACCTGCTGGTTGGTGACAAAAAGACTCGAGGAAGTCACAGCACCCAGGCAAGACATAGTCCGACACATAACCCTCTGTAAAACCGCAATGTGTCATTTTTACACTTTTGTATGGATTAAACAAACAAGATAAGACGTGTTAATTAATCATTTTTTTATCTATGGAGAGAGCCAGGATAGCCGTTTCCCCCTGTTTGCAGTCTTTATGATGAGCTAAGCTTCACATTTATCAAACACTTCTCATCTAACTCTTGGCAAGACAGAAAGTGTCAAATGTCAAACTTTGCAGATACGTTTAATATATAAACGTTCCCCATTACAAAAACCTAATCTGTGCCTTATTATTTTACCTACAAAACAGTATTTGCTAATACAAATTAGTTGCGTATGAATGCAGTTTTTAGGGGACAGGGTGGATATAGCTGATGTTAGGCTTAAACTACAATATTTACTGTAACAGCAGGCTGTGAACAAGCATACACAAACAAACATCACAAATCTGTCTTTATTATTTTGACCATATAAATTAAAGCTAAATTAAGGTACGTAACTTTGTCTTACTGATTAATGAATCATTTATTTGAATGATTTTGTGTTTGTGTGTTTGAAAGATAATCATAATTTGAAAATTGTCCTTTTTTCCTGCAGTGTTAAGAAAATTACTGTTGTAAACAAACCTTTAACAGCAGAAGAAAACATGAATAACTTTAATGATGCATTAATCTCTGTATTAAAAGTTCTTTCAGTGACGACAGGTAATGTTGCAACCTTTTTGTTTACACTTGGATTACAGATTGTTCTTCTAATACATATCTGACACAAACGCATCTATGAATGCACCATTAACAAAGCATAATAGGAGCATTGATTAAGTGAGACTGATACCTGCAGCTTACCTTTTTGTTAGAGCCCTTTGACTTATTGATATACAATCCATCCAGCTTTTTCAAAAAATCTGAAAACAATCAGCGTGCGGAGCAGCACAATGCTGAGGCATTGATCACGAAAGGCAGAACTTTATTCCACACAACCATGGGATTGTTGCAACAGCTGCTAAGCATTCTGGTAAAGCGAATGATTTATGGCTATGTAGCAATAACGATGAGACAGAGTCATTACCATATCGACAGGCTCCCAGATGGATTATCTTCATTGATTACTTCATGGCCTGTTGATAAGTATTTGTTTGAAACCCGAATGGGGGGAGATAAATGTGCTTGATGGTCCTGCTCTGCAGCCTGCATGGAGGAGGAGAGGAGAGAACCATCTCTGACCTTCTCTTACCGCAAACTGGTGTCATTTTTGAGGTTATTTTCAGCTTTTCATACTTTGTGATGTCAAAGTTGCCAGATCAAAAGAGACGAGAGTTAAATAGTCTGGGGTGATGAGCAACAGCAAAGAGAGAGTTCACATGTGTAAGATTTCACAGCTAATCACAGGCCGCTCTGATTCATGGGACACCGCGCTCCACTTGCCCGTATATCACAGGATGCTTTTTTTCTCACCACCCAGGCTTCCCATCCTGCAACCTCGCCAAGGTCAGCTCAAGGAAATGATACCACTACACCACAAGATTTATGAGAGATTCATTCCCGTTTGCCTCCCTGTTTACAAAATACATTGACTCCCACCAAGGAGCTGCTTCCGTCCCCGGTGGTTTACAAAGCAGGAGCCCATCTATTGGGTGTCACAGAGTGCATGAGCCCGGCAGCTTGTCTCCTGTGACAGGTGCTAATTGAGAACCAAACCCAGGCTGCATCCAGTTTAAACCTCAAAGCTTCTCTTTGGCCTTCTGTTACCACACTGGCACAGATAACCTTGGACGCTGATACAAAGACACAAATCATAAGGTCACAATATAAAAATGTGACAACATGCATTGTGGAACTAAATCTGACCAGTTATGACTACAAAAATGTTCATTTTTGTTTGCATACATTACATGCCAGAGTGTGTAATGAATGAATTACCACTTTGAAATTGGAAGATCATGGAAATCCCTGGATTATGATCAGTGACATTGTTCTTGAACCTTCAGTACCAACATTTTCTTAATTGTCAACTTTTTACAATATGGTAATGTTTCAGAATGCAGAATCGCCAAATATGAATGTAATTCGGACATTTTCATCTAACTAAGAAGATCCAAAAAGAAGATTTAAAGGCTCAGCACACACACACAGGTGTTTTCACTTTTTCTGGCTAATTGGACCACTGCTAAGGTTGAAGTTGGGCAGAGGTACAGTATGTTCAGAATTACATTGAGAATTAAAAGGTCACCAAAATTCATGAAGAAGTAAGGTGTAAGGTGTAATTTCTCACCCAAACATGTGCAACAAAAATGAATAAGGGGAGTCAGGGAAATGTCAATCAAGCTCAATCTGTACACACCCACAAAGTCCTAAAAAGAGGCATAATTAGGCAAATGCATGTTTGTAGAGTGACAGTTTCAACTTTGTTAAAAAAAATCTTCCATGAGCACTCATCATGCAGGTGCAAAGTGAAAAATTAAAAACAAGTTTTGTTCATCCCAATCTGACAATCTGTCTGTGAGTGAAAGGAGATCGTCAGTGGTCAGATTAATCGGAAGTGAGGATCAAGGGGTGACTGGCCTTCACATGTCCTTGGCGGCCGTAATGAAGGGATAGTGAATGGGTGCGAGTGCGTCGCCCCTCGTCGGTGACAGGGTGCTGCCCTGCCCCTTGCTCAGAGAGGACCGGGGCTTTAAATTGCTTCCATCTCTGAGACTCTGATTAATGAGAATACTTCTAATCGGAGTTCCTGAGGCCAACAGCATTAGTCTTAATCTTCCAGGCCCCGTCCAGCAGCAACATTGACATTTAATGTAGTGCTAGTGCAATGGTAATGAGAATTCATTCCCCAACAAGGGAGCAAACTCTACCCCCCACACAGGTCCTGGATTTGGGAAGGTTACTGGCCCTGAGTTTCAGGGGTTATTAGTTCTCTTCAGGCCATGAGGTACCTAAAATATCTCATGTTTTATAGTCCGCTTTGAGGCAGGACAAATTAAACTGTGCTCGAGCACACAGACGATTTAAAGCTCCTTTACACAGCCTAGATGCAGTCTGGAATCGTGCTGAAATGAATAGTCAATTGACAGAAAATAAATTGAGAACAATTGTGATAATCTACACATTCTTTAGGTCATTTGAATGCCAAACATTTGCTGATTCTGGCCTCTCAAATGTGAGGAGTTGATGTTTTCTTGCGTTTTATATCATTGTAAACTGAATATCTTTGGGTTTTGGACTGTTTGACGAACAAACAACCTGAACAGCTCTGGGAAATTCGTTTTTCACTATTTTCTGACATCTTTTTGTGAATAAAATGATCATTTGAAGTCCTAATCTAAATGAGACATAAAAACGCTTTTGATCGATTAATCAAAATATTAACTGACAGGTTATTCAACTTGCAGCCCTAATTTCTGGATGTGTGTACATGTGTTTAGGTGTGTGTGTCTGTGTGTACAAGCAGGTTTATGTGAGAGTGTGTGCTTGCACTTAATATGTATGAATTTGACTATATTGAAAAACAGGCAATCATAAAACAATTGTGTAAAATCAGGCAACCTATATCAACTGAATGAAAGCCATTCCCGCTGTCGGGCGTACCGATGCAAACAGTCCTCCTGTGCTCAGTTAGCAGTAAGTAAATTGCTCTGGGATTTGTATTGCCGGAATGCTTTAGCAGGTAATTCCTCTCTGTCTTTCATTTTGTTTGTCTGTGTTAAGTTCCCACTCTGGCCCCATCCATTCTCACATCCAGTTCCCGGCTTTGTCCATCCATCAATGGGCGCACTTTGTCAGTGCTGACTTCATCCTGGCGGCTGCAATCACATCCGAGCAGGGCCCGACTGCCACCGGGGAGCTTTTTCACCTCCCATCTGCATCTCCCCGATCTGCTGACGGGGCCCCTGACGTGCAGTGTTTTCTATTGCACAGGCAAGCAAAAAAACACTAATGCTGCACCTCATTTCTCCAGACTACTCCTGGCCACGCATGGCAAAAAGAGTGAGAGAGAGAGGGAGAAAGAGAGAGAGAGAGAATGAGGTGAGATTGAGAAAGGCAGGGAGGTAAAGAGGGGAACATTTTCAAGAGGGATTGGCTCTCGGGTCAGGCTACAACTCAATTTGCCTTTTCTACTCAAGTACATCAGTAGACATCAAGGGTAGAAAATGTATCACTAATTAAGGCTTGATAAGCAGCAAGTCAACTGCACTTTGAGGGGAGAGAGGAAGTCAGCTATTCCATATTGAGTTTCAGTAGACTTTCTTGACATCTAAAGTGGAATGGCGTTTCATCAAATCTAAAAACAGTATTGAATCACCTTAGCATATCTGAATTCTTCATTAACCCTTACAGTATGAATCTTTATTTAGCTTTCAACAATTTTAAGTATGGCTGTAACTAATGATTACATCTGATCATTACTTCAGTTTTTTGGGGGGCATTTTTGTCTTTATTTCAGAGCCAATAGCACAGAGATAGACAGGAAACATGAGGAGAAATAGAGGTATGACATGAAACAAAGGTCCACCGGTGGAATCAAACCAGGGACATTGTGGTTATGAAGTGCGTCGTAACTATTAGCAGGCCTTCACAGCATAAACAACCCCGCATTAAAATAATACTGGGGGACTGTTGTTTCAGGTACTCTGACACTGGATTTTACAACTCTGGAAAGTTATTGGGTTGATATTATTTTATCTTTCATTGCGATGAATGCGAGGTTAACAGTAGAAATGAAGCGTTGACTTTACAAAGTAATCCACCAGGGATGTGTGCTCACACGTATTTGATTGGCTACTGCGGCCGCTTGCAGGATTATGTCCTGTTGTGGTCTGGCAAAAGTTGAACCCTACATTTTTTTTCCAGTGCTCTCCGTTTTGTCGGACTAGCCACAATCAAATGAATGAGGGGACTGCATGATTTCACGCAAGCTAAAGTCGGTCCAAACTAGGCTACCAGGTCACCCATGTTGATTATTGTTTTGATTAATCCATTAATCGCTTAGTCTATAAAATGTCAGATAATACTAAAAATGGACTGTTTCCAGAACCCAGTGTCACGTCTTCAAAACACTTGTTTCAAAAACTGAAATTACTCAGTTTACAGTGATATAAAACAGAAAAAGCAGCAAATAGTCATATTTGACAAGCTGGAACCAGTGAATGTTTACTTTTGCTTGATAAATGACTTAAATGATAAAAAATAAGTTTTAGGCATATTTAGGTAAACAGGCCCTTTTAGTGTATGAAAAAGTCTAAATGGTATTCAAGAAAACATATATTACTACATAATTAGCTAGACTGACAAAGAGAAATTCACTACAACAGAAGAGGGATGATCTAATCCATAGTCTGGGTTTCTATAGTTTTAAGTATTTTAAAGAAACATGGATGACACCAATGACCAAACAATGATCTTATTTCATTAATAGGCTGGACTTTCCAGAATGATCTTGTTATAAATGGGCCCTGTCAAGACTTTCCTCAACCTCCAAATGAGTATTCTCACTTCACTGCCCCCATCCCAAGAATCAACACCAGCGCCGAATAACAAATGATTGCTATTAACTGTATTGTTAGTAATGATGCCCGAGAACAAACAAAAGTCCATAAATAACAATTTGCTGAGAAAAAATGAGCCTTTAAACAAGACAGATACCAAGCTGAGTTGTGGTAAATGACATCTGAAGGCCTGCAGAGAAAAGGAAGTGGCTGCTGTTTGGATAGAAGAAAGAAAAAGACGAATGATTGATACAAAGTCTGATGTAGGGAATGAAAATTTGGCTGCCTGGTGCTTCCCATGCTGGGGTGTAATGTTATTCCCAGATTACAGCTTTCTCCACAAACACACAAAAATCCCCCACCAAACACTCAGCTGAGTGGGCTTAAAAAACAAAGCGGCTCCTGCTCAACTCGTTTACTTGGACACAAAGGCAATTCCTCATATTAA
The DNA here is from genome assembly GCA_002120245.1 of Maccullochella peelii. Classification (NCBI taxonomy): domain Eukaryota; kingdom Metazoa; phylum Chordata; class Actinopteri; order Centrarchiformes; family Percichthyidae; genus Maccullochella; species Maccullochella peelii. The sequence goes on along the minus strand of LKNJ01001567.1, from coordinate 64,030 downwards.
TTAAGCGATGTCACCGACGTGCTCGCTCCCTCTCGCCAAGCACATGTCCGCAGCTCTGATATGTGGGCTAAGTGTTTTCCCTGATGCCTCACTCTCAGCCTGCTTTTCACATAAAGCCCCTAGTGGGAGCCGCTGTTTACAGAGTCAGTTCCACTTACGCAAATCCCCCAGCCGTGTAAACAATATCCTCAGCGACTAAACAGAAACCGGCGCTGTGTGTTTACGCCATGAAAAATGTTTATCCAATTAAGTGACATTTCAATAACATAATCCTAAAACCATGAAGGCTTTTAACAAGATTACATGACCTACAGAGAGGCAAGAGAGTCACCCGCTCTGTGAGATGCGGCTCAATAACATTAAAAGCAGTAGCAAAATACGGCCATAATTACTTGGAGTACAACCTTCCCAGTGGCTGCCAGTGGACAATAGCAAGGCACACTGCATGTCTGTATTTAATATGATATTACAAAGCCCATCTCTGAAGAAAAACAAGCTCATTTTTGAGTCAAGAGGATTTTTGTGTGAAGAACATTAATTAAATTGCTCAAAATTTGAAAATAAAGAGTCTGGCAAACACCAAAACATGAACAGAAACAGATTTGATTTTCTTTATGTTGAAGCTGATGGAATCATCAACCATTTTTACAATAACTCCAAGGTGTACAACTCAAGCTAGTGCATCAAAATAATGGGACATAAAACCGAGCCCCCACGTTACATGCAGAAAACAAATATGGAGAAGAAGGTATCAAAACAATGAAACATTGTTTATGTATTGTGGCATGAAATGGGAGGGTGTGTGAGAGAGGCAGCAGCGGGGAGAGGTGATGGTGACGGATGGACAGAACTGACAGTGCGGTATTCATCCTGCACGCTAGAGCGCACGTCCTGCAAGTGGCAGTCGACAGAGCAATAAATCACAGGCCCTCCATCCTGTATCTACAGCTTATTACATCCACCATGACAAATAAATAATAATCCCTGTCAGCACAGCCCTTTGCTCAAGGATTGAGTCTGAAAGCGTTTGCTCATCACTCCTATTCCTGAGTGAAAACACCTGAGCAGGGGAATTGAAATCCATGGTTTACTGGCCCTCTGAAACTGTGAAAGACAGTGGGGGGAAAAAGGCACACAGCAGCCAAAGATCTGAAAATATGAGAGGGTGCGGCAGTGTACAATAGAAACAGTTGTTATGCTGCTCAGCAATCACCATGGTTATAAACATTATGCTATTCTCAATATTAGATGGATTTGGAATGGCTCCATCATGAATTTCCAGTGGTGGAACATTACTTAACTTAAAGTGGTAATACCACAATGTACAAATATTCTATTACAAGCAAAAGTATAGAAATATTATCAGCAAAATGCACACAAGTATCAAAAGTTAATGTAATCAGTATGCAGAATGACCCCTTTCAGAGAATTATGGTATTATCATGATTAGTTTAATCTATATTTTTGCATTATATAAGATAATCATATTGTTTGTGTGCTAAATCTTCAAAGTAAGCATAGCTACCATTGGTGATACTAAGAGCCTGTCCTCCAGTCTGAGTTTTAACAAAAATTCTACAATTAACAATTGCAACAAATTACACTTGGAAGGACTTTTTAAAGCTGTTTTTAATATTGTTGACATAATGTGTTTAAATCGTAAAGGTTTTAGGCACAAAAAAATTATTAATACATTTAAGTTAAAGAGATTTGGCATTTTTCCATCCAAAACAGCATTTAGATCGTCATACAATATTTCCATCTGAAATGTAGTGGAGTAGAAGTATAAAGTAGCATAAAATTCTAATCCCTATGACCCTGTGCTGTATAACCATAAATAAATAATGGATGGATGGATAAAAATACTCAAAGTACAAGTACCTCAAAAGTGTATATTAATAAATGTACTTTTTGTACGTTTCGTTCCTCCACTGTGAATTTCATAAATGATAAATTACTGCATATGTATATCTTATTAACAGGTCGAAGGGCAGAGGACAAAGTATGAACACATATGACAGTGAGGTTTTAGCCAAATCAAATATAATTTTCTATTTGGATAGATCCAGCAGTTATCTAATTGTTTAATCAATGAATGTGCAGAGCTGCCGGCTCTATTGTTTGGATCAATACAAATTGATTTACATGTGTCTGCAGAGAAGCACATCCTCCTCGCTGCTCGTCTCCCTCTGTGTCTCCACCTCCCTTCATGTTATTTAGAGGACATGTGGTGTAAAGCTCATTTCGGGCCTTTGTCCCTCATGCCCTTGTGATTCTGTAAATTGTATAAGACCATTTAATCTTCCTTAGATGAGAAACCATTTACTTTGCACCATCCTTCAATAAAAATTAAAAGCTCTCGTGAAAACAGGAATGAGGGTGGAACGCCCTCAACTAAATCAAACAGCGTTGTTCTTTCAAAAGCCGAGCCTGAACACTTCACGGGCCTGTTTTATTTTGACATTTGTAGATGATTTGAAGTGTTAAAAAGAAAAGAAAATGCAGATGAGAGACCGCCTTTATAAAGGTTAGTGAACTGTAAATGGAGCTCTCCATCTTCCCTCATAATAGGTGTAAAATTGTAAACATGCTGAAGGATGTGAGAGTATGTCCTGCAGCTCCTTTAGGGACTATGTAAACATTAATCATAGAATCACTCAGCCATGATTAATCATGAGTACTTGATCACACTGATCTCTGGGAGGGAATAAGGAGCTCATCATTGCTGTCTCATAACAGAGACTGTCACCATAAAATGCAGCTTATATTCACAGAAGGCTTTATCACCAGATCATTTTTAAGCCTAAATATGCTGACTATAGGACAGGTGAGACAGAAGATGGACATCACCTTAATGTCTTTCTGAGCAAATAAATTCAATATGTGCAATACCTCCTTCCTAGTTCTATAGATCTAAATTAGTACTGAAACAATTAGCCGATTAATCAATTAGTCAATCGACAGAAAATTAATTATGTCATCTATTGAGCAACAAGACTTGAGATTCTACAGCCATGCTAGCTGCTCTCTCTACTTAGGCACAACAGTGGTTTGAGCTAAAAGCTAACAATCTCACAATGACGATGAATGATGTTTAGCAGGTTTCATGTTCACCATCTTGGTTTTGCATGTTTGCATGCTAACCTTTGTTAATTAGCACTAAACACAAAGTATAGCTGAGGCTGATGGGAAAGCTATTAGTTTTGCAGGTATTTGGTCATAAGCCAAAGTAGTGGATAAATTAAAATTGTGACTTGATGATGGCAATAGATAAAAAGTTAAGGGATTGCTTAAGTTATTACAGTTCATCCTGAGGAGGACATGAATGTTTGTACCACATTTCATGGCAACCCATACAACAGTTGAGACATTTCACTCAAAACCACCAATGTCAAGCAGCTGGGTGGCCCTAGAGGAAAATTCAGGGGATCACCAAAGTCAGTATCCTCTGTGGACCTGGATGTCTCTACAAAATGTCATTACAATCCATCCAGGACCGACCAACTGACCAATGTCAAAATATTAGTTTCCAGCTTCTGAGGATTTGCTGCTTTTCTGTCTTTTACATCACTGTGAATTGAATATCTTTAAGCACAGGGGTGCATTTTTGACCGTGAGAACACATTCCAATTAAATATTCTTCACTTTTTAGGCTCAGTTACTAGCCTTTTCCAAAGCTTTTGATCAGATCCCACAACGTTCTTCAGTAATTGGTATGTCTTTGGGTTTTGGATAGTTGGTCAGACAAAACAAGCTATTTGAAGATCTGTGAAGAGCTCTGGGAACTTGCAAAAGGCATTTTTCACAATTCTTTCTTGTACTGACCTATCTAAATCCAATCTAGTCTAATGTAAAGCTAAAGATAATGTGGTGACAAAATCCACCTGTCAGTTTTTGTTTATTGTCAAAGACCTGACGATCTCTAACTTCGTGAATTAAAACAGCATCACCTAGAAAAAGACAGAGCCCAGTTGACATGTTTTTGGCAAACACTAAATCCTTCCCAAGCAAACACTGTGCTTGAACTCTTGGGAAAGGCCAAAATTCCACACAACAAGAGAGCTGGTGCAGTAAACCACGTGTCAGACCTTTAGCTTGCATCTGACAGATACGAGTCAGCTGCTTTCAATCAGTTTTAATTCAGTTTTTCCTTGTTGGACTTAATGAATTATTGAAATCTTACTCTCCTGAATCATATCAGATGGTACATTCTGATTTAGTCATGTGGGGAATCCTAAAATTATTTTGCAATACCAGGAATTCCAATTATTTCCATGTTACATCTCATGGGATGGACAGAGTAGGCACCTGGGTGGGAGAAGCCTGTTAAGAACTGGTTTTCCAACGCCCGCCCTGTTACATTAAGGGGGTCAGGAGTTCACGCCCCACTCTTCAACTTTTCAGGCTGGGTTGTGAACTCCTGACCCAAAGTAAGGGGGGAGGCCCTCAATGCACAGTAGCTGCATTTACAAATGCATGCCAGCAAAGCGGAATCGAGAGGAGTCTGATAACATCTCGCTTTAGAAGGAGCTGCTCAGCCAGCCCTTTGTATTTATGGGCAAGTCTCATGGTTACCCCCAACCATAAATCATGTTAATTGGTTTACTGATAAAATATCTGTCAGGCCCCATTCACATAGTGCTGTGGCACCCCCAGTTACTGTTTAATCTTTGTCCTGCAATAGTTCATCTGTTTAACTGACTGAAGGTGAAGAGGAGTGGAAAAGGGAGTTCTTCTCCATATCACAGCACTGCACAGTGTGATGCAAATTACAGCTGCTGCTTGGCTGACTTGAATGATAAATGACATGACTTTCATTAAAAAACAATCGACAAAAGAGGTTAACAAATCAGCAGATCACCTTTCCAGGTCATCAGATGTAATTTCTTGAAACAAAAACAAGATTCTTTGCTATTCGTCATGCATGTCTCATCTGTAGACTGTGCGGTTGCTCTGTGATTTGTTCAAATATGGCAGTATCTCATTCTTCAGGCTGGTGGTGAATAAAAATCTTCTGAAAAAGATGCTTAGGTTAAGATTTCTCATTAAATTGTATTGCCTTTCTGGCAAGGACATTGAAGCCCACAGGACAAAACTGTCCCTCGTCAACAGATAGACCACACACAGACGCTCATTTACCTGTCAGATTAAGATTAGGAGTGACTCTGCTCCAGGCCATATGGCAAGAAACCAGGAACAGTACTTGCAGAAAGAACTATATGTCTCTGAAAATGTCAACACTCGTTAATTCACGGAAAATCAAGACACATTAGCAAGCAAGGCATATGAAGACAACGCTGTTAATCTTACAGAACAAGAAGACTTTCTTGTTACAATAGACGACTGTTTAGTTTCTACTGTGAAACTTGTTTTAACTTTACTTTTTTAAATGCAAGTGGCAAAAAAGAAAACCAGCTGTGCTGATAGTTCATAGTTGCAGATAATTATACACAAGTTACTTTCCAAGTAGACCGTTTGCCTCCATGAGGAGCTGAGGCAATGCAATGCAATCTACTCTTATTTGGCTGGCATTGATCTTTGCATGATTAATGGTTTGAAAGGATCCAGAAAAAAGGTCAAATGCAGAGTTGGGGATGGAGCAGCTATGCGGGGTAATTAAGACAAACATGATTAATAACCCCAAGCTGCCACTGTGTTCTGTAAACAAGATGCAGCCAGATGGGATGCATATTTTGAATATTGTACATTAGTTTTCCAGAACATAAGGGCACACAGCTATTCAACACACTTTTAAATAAGCCCAATATTAATGTTGTTAAAACACCGTAATAGCTTGTGATGTATGATGAGAGTGCATTAATGTAACAAACTTTATACCTCATTGACGCTGCACAATCCATTTAAAAATAGCATTACATCAATGACTACAGTAATGCAATAGAAAAGTCATTGGACTTAATTGCTCCCAAGCTTTATTGTCTCCAGGATATGAGCCGTAGATAACAGGAGTACAGTATAATAGCTCCATCATGGTGACTTTCAAGACAAGCTGTGATTATGGTCCTGACTGAGAGGGGAAAAGTCTCCCACTCTTATTCAATCCATTATCTCGCCTACTTTCCTCTCTCTCTGCCCACCAGTGTGACTGACAGTATAGAGGGATCAGGTCCAGCTTCCAGGGAAGGCGGGGAGACAGGTGTCAAAATGGTCCAGCAAGCAAATCTAACCCTCGCTAATCATCCCTGTTGTTCCTCTACAATCCATGTCTAGTCCACTGCTCTCATTCCGTATGAAAAACAATTACGCCGGTTTGAAGTTGAGCGCGCACTAACTCACCTGTCTCTTCTGATAAGTGTAAAGATGGAGCAGAGGGAGGGGAGAGAGGGAGATGAAGAGGGCAGTGGAAGAGAAGGAGGCAAGGGATGTAGTGCAGAGTATATCGCTTCTCAGGCGTCCCAAAACAACAGGGCTACAAAGACGTTGGATATTTGATTAACAGCTCAAGTGAAGAAAGTCAAACTGAAAGACACAACACCTAGAAATATTAAACCATGAGAGGTTAGAAAACATCCAAAAGCCAAGAGGATGAAAATCATGTTGTGATTAAAGAGACGGTCTGAGCTCATTAGGTCCACCAAGGAGGTTAAGTTTTCAGTCCCATTTGTTTGCCTGTTAGTTAGTTAGCGAGGCTCAATGAAATCTGGTGCAAAGCTGGGCTGAGAATGAAGTGATTTTTGGTGCAGATCCACTTTGCAAAATAAGGGATTTATATTTATCATTAACAACTTTTTCTTGAATAAAAACTAAATCTGGTGCATGTATCATTTTCCAGTAAGCATTGATTAATTTGAAAAAGATGTGTAAAGGTGTAGGTTACAACCAGGCAAAATTTGGTTGACAAGTTATGTTTTTTAGGCTTAAATTACTATATTTCAACTTGAGTTTTGGACCTACTTCACATTGACAAAATAGTCTTTTGAATGCTGTTGAAACCAAATTTAGCCCAATTGTCTACATGTCTTTTGACTGTCTATCACTATGTGTATTTTGATGCAGATCCAGATGGAGATTAAAATGATTTATTATCTGTTTATTATCTATTACTATACTCACATAAACGTAAAAGTCTGCAGCTCACAGTGCACTACAGTAACACCTAAAGAACAAAAATGGAAACATGAGGTCAATTAACTATCAATATCCAAGAGCTTGTTCCTCTACTTCAAAGGGGAATCGTTCCAAACAGGAGGAGGAGGATATGTGAACTTCAAAGAAACTGGGATGGACAAGGCACCACACACTCATGTATTGAAATAATAGCTGACAAAGATCCTCAGCATTTGTGTCAGTGTAATGCTCAGTGGCACCAAAAGCAGCGCCACTACCAAAGCCTCTGGTTTAATTCGTGGTGATGGGCCTGGGACTCTCTGTGGGCCGAGGAGGCCCACTGATGCGGTCGGCAGTCGGCCTTAATGCACTGGCTTGATAGGAGATGAGCGAGGGGGAGCGATTGCAGCCAATGGGCACTTGCTGAAGTAAGACCACAGTGACAGTTAGCAGCTGTGAGAACTTTCATTCTCACTCAGCGGGAGTCAGTGCTAAGTAAGAACATTTGAAAGGTTTGACAGAGGGGTGTCGCAGCGCTGTGATTAAATGGCAACTATGTGCAGACCTCTGCAAGTGGCTGTGGGTGGACGAGATTTTGACCAGTCAGGAGGATGGTGATGTCATTTATGGGACTCTTTGATCCACCATTCATGTGTTTGGTTTGGATCCAGCAAAGTCCATCACTGCAATTCAACATCTCTGGCTGAAGATATTCCACTGACAATAATATAAAACTGAGAAAAGTAGCCTCACATCTGAGGTGCTGAAACCAGCAAATGTTTGGCATTTCAGTTTGATAAAGGACCTAAACGATAAATCAGTTGACTACCTATTATAGCATCGGTGTGACATTAGGACGTTTTCCAATAGTATATTCCATGATTATGGTAAATCACATAAGAAAGAAGCAAGAAATCCCACACGCTGTCGATCACTTGTATTTACTTTATTTATGATGTTTTGGTCCTCAGACTTTCATCAGATAAAACAAATTTTACGTGTCTGAAAATGTGTGTTATCCCCATATTTAAACAATATCCCCTTTCTAAGGCGTCCAGCTTTTCACTCTGCCTTCGAGTGTGGTTGTTCAGAACAACTATAAACACTTCTGATCTAAAACATGGTGGTATGAACTAGTTCTGTTCGAGCATAACTCGACTCGACTCAAACTGATGTACAAAGCAATGAACTATGATCCAGTTTCCAGAAACAAAAACTTAATATAACTGATTTTGTAATGTTGAATTGCAGCTTCCTATGAATCATTCACTTTGGCAAGATACATTTATAGAATGATAACATAATAGAATATTGGCAAGATATAATTCCAATGAAAGTCGATAATATTGAATTATCGGCCAGCCCCATTCAGCACTACTTATAGTATACGGTTATGAAATTGTAACAAATTGCAGTTGACTACACTTCAGTTTGTGCAATTCAACCCCCCAGAAAAAATTGCAATAAAAAAAGCCACAACTCCCTACGTGGGATGGCTTCACTTTCAGGGTCAGTAGACTTTCCAAAAGTAACAAGCCAAGCATATGCCGCAGTGGTTCCCCTTATGTCCCAAGAAAGACCCAATTAATTCATCAATCTGTACACCTCTGTCACTGCCTAGTGCATTTTAGCCCCTTGCCAGCAGAGCCCCATCCATTACCGGCCAGGTTGTTCAGCTCTCCCCCCAGCCCGCCTGCCAAACAGCCAGCCAGGGTGGCTGCTGGGTAATTACACATTGCCTTGACAACGCACATGATTGTTTTCCTAGCAGTATATTACTTCATTAGGACTTCTCAATATGCCGGATTTTTTAAATGTCACTTTTTTTCACCCAACTCAGTCCAATCTCGACTCTTCTGTATATCATAACAATCATTAATAACTGTCAGTCGGCAGCATCAGTTCAGCACTTGGGCTGCCTCATTAGCATGGCCCAGCATTTGTTCTGCGGAGAGGCTGATTATTTTCTACAACAGGCCAGGCCAATTACTTTAGTGAAATGGTATCACATAAATCAAAACTTAACAAGGTGGCAAATTTGAAGTTATCAGATTCCATGAGACACCCTAACTAATATGTCACTGTCACAAGTGCTCTCTGCAGGTATGCCTCCGCCATACCAAATATATCATCCCATAGGATCTTGGAGAGGCTTTCTCAAGGAAATTACCATATTCAGAAAAGTGGGAGCACAAGTGGTATGAAAATGTAAAAGGTAAAGTTCAAGCAGGCTGGCTTTGGGCAGTGGAGAGGGTGAAGTGGATAGAAAGAGACTGATCCTGCCGTAATGTCTTTTCAGGCTATCCTGGGCAATATAACATGTCGGTTTTCTCTTGCAGCTCAGACCTCTCCTTTTACTCTTTACATGATGATGTTCATCCATCACATCATGACAGCTACATCAAACCAACAGCAAACATGCAAACCCAGCAATCTAAAATATGCTGACGCCACGCGCAGACACATAAATACAGACCACTTTAGCTCTGCTCCGAGTGGCTTTTTTTCTCTGTTCAAACTAGATTTTCTATCTACTGGGAATTCCCACAACCCAGAATGTGTGATGAAGTACACTTCTGTCCGTTAGCCACTGACACGAGAGTGATTGCAGAAGCTGTGTAAATGGGTTTCTGTTTGTTTGCCCTTGTTTCTTCTCCTTCCACTCACAGAAGCTACAGTATGTGCTGCACAATGAGCGGTTTTTACTCGCTCTTAGTTAGAGAGGGATTACCTCTCACTAAAACATTCACCTCATCTTGATGTTATTTGCCCCATTTGTTTTCCACTGTCTGCAGCACCACCACTGCTCATTTCTCATTTTTAAGTGAGGATTGAGGACAGATGGATGCGAACTCAAAGTTTCTGATCTTTAGCAGAAGTTATGGAGGGTTATCTTTGGCTGTATATCTCTGCTCTGGCAGCACTCCCCTGGTGATGAAGGATTAACCACCGCAGCTGTCTCTTCCCCAGGATGATGCAGTGCACTGCTCCCCGACACGACAGCATCACTTAATCTTAATGTCCGCTTCTCCAGAGCGGCCGCACAGGACAAAGCCAATCAGCATCACATGCCATAGGGATGGACCTACAGCTTGGCCCTGGAGTTTCTCACCCTCGCAGGCCTATTCATCAACTTCAGCCACACCAATCCCAGAGTTCTCCTCTCGCAAACCACAGCTGAGCCGGCCAGTGATGTATAGGACGATGAAGGAGGGGGGGCTTGGCTCGCGCAAGAGAACACTTATCAGATTGCACATTATGCACTGCTTTGTGTTCTTGAGGAGAAAAAAAAGAGGGAAGAGAAGTAATGAATGCACTCAGCCTTCCCTTAGCCCAGACCACCTATTTGCTGTGTTTAAAGAGATATCTGCTCAATAGTGCTCTAGCATTAAGGATGGGGTAGATCTAGAATAATGATCACTGTTCATTTAGACAAATTGCACTCAGGGAATCCATTTGTAAAGATCTGAATTCAGCTGGAAACAGAGGAGGGGATACTTCATTTGTTCAGCATCCTCCCAGTGCCCATTACTGGGTGTACAGGATGTGCATGCATACCTATACAGGGAAAGGTATCCCATAATCCCATACAGATTGCAGTCTTTATGATATGAAAACACACACAAAGACCATATGCAAGACACATGTTACTCATCGTCTTGAAAGCAAGAATGGGCTCCTTTTCTGGTCATATGATGTTAAACATGTAATATTGTTCAAACTGGAATATAAATCAAGATGCCAGCGCACAGGGGAGGGGGTGCATGCAAAGTGAAGCAGATGTAAAACATTCAGAACAGATCATTCAGAAGACGTATTCGTGCAATATCAAAGAACAAAGTAAGAATAGATACAGCTAATCCTTTACAGTCAAAGAAGTTTGATCAAAAGATAATAAAAAAAAACTATATCTCTGGCGTATCGTGACCCAGCCTCATAATGTAAAATTATGCTAAACAATATCATGATGATAGCCTTCCCGCAGCAGTGCGAGTACTTCGCCAACACCAGCTATCAACCCCCATTCTGAACCCGATAATAAAGAGATGACACTTTTATGATACCATAATTAACAGCGCTCTAGGATGAAATTAAATCAATATGCCCATCTAATATCATTTTCTCTAGTTATGCAAATCAAACATTCAAAGCCCTTGGAAAGTGATATGAATTGCTTTCACATTTCAGTTCACACATATTATCATATCAGACCTCTTGGGTTTGATGACATGGAGGTTGGGGGGAGACTTAACGATGTGAAGACTGAGCTGAAGAGAGGAGAGCAACTCTGACTGCTGATTAGCTCGCAGAGACAACAGGGTGATAATGTGAGTGCTTGGATTAAAACAATTCGACTTGTTTCTAAGATAAAATAGTAAATCACGCCATAGTTGTGGATCAGCGTGGAAAAAGAAGCCTGCAGAAGGATAAACTTTAGAACTAAACACCCCTGCTGCACTATAACAAAAAGCTTTCCATGCCATAATGAGATAAATTATAACTTTTAATTCCCCAGAACACATGCTAGCACCCTTTTTAGCATCCCTGTATCTCTGCAGTGGGAGGTGAGGTGAAAGTATACGGCCTTTCCCTTTATGGATATGAGACAAAAGGGAGGCTGTGATGGCTGGGCGCAGACAAGGCGAGCGGCGGTGGAGGGGGAGCCTAATGGCCGTGATTAATGACAATGGGCCAGAGGAGAGCTGGGACACAGGCGCAACATATATCATCCCTTCTCATCAGTCTATGCACCTCTGTGGCCTCTTCTCTGCAAACCAGCACACTACAGTAAGACAAAAAAAAAAACACCTCATCTGCTCTCAGTCACAATACCACCAAGAAGCTTCTCGTACCAATCTTTATGGGCCTCGTAGATGATAGCTGAGCAGGGAAATGACATGTAGAATAAGATATAATGAGTAAAGGGGAGATGGCTGCGCGTGATCACTCATGTTTTTCATGAACTGAATACTTCCTGTGCTTAAGTCACATTTCCAAGGTCTAATCTTCCATATGGAGAGAGATGAGTTATTGGCTATTTATGAATAGAAGTGATGATGAATGGTGCTGCACTTATCTGCATAAGTAACTCCAAGGGCTGGCACGGAGGTTCAGGCGGCTATAATAAACATAGTTTGCACTCAGGGGCAGCTCTTTATTTATGAGGCTCTGTGAACAGACATTATGTGGCCATCATCAGTTCCTCCCGTTCCCTTGAGAAGAGGACAGGAAATAGCTCCTATATATGCAATAGTTTTAGAGCTTAAACTCCTCTGACCAGGCTCACCACCATAGCTGTAATCAACTCTACACCGGGTTTAGTTATGACCAATTAATGGACTATTCTTATGGGAATTTAACACTCTCAGGGACTTGCGGTTTTAATTAGGAGGTACCTTGTTAGATCCTTGTTAATGCCTTCAACTTACTGAAAACATTGGCAAATTAATCCCCAATTAACACTACAGGCAGATTTAGGTATTATGAAACTGCTTTCTGCATAAAGGGATGAAAATATCTCATATGTAAAAAGGTTTAATCTTTATTCTGTGATGGGAACACCGTGTCCATGTCCTGTACACCCCCCTGCAGGACCAAAACAAGTTCAGCTTCCTCCTGACCTCTACGTCTCCTCCTTTCTAACTGCACAGAACAAGATGAGAGCTGCTTTCTGAGGCTGATTTATGACTAAATGACTCATCTTTTACGCAAAATATGTATGTCAACTTTACATCCTGCACACCTGAGCAGTTCTTTTTATTAGTTATACCTGACTAGCATGTGGCTGTGAATGGGTGCTGTTTTCTCTGGGGTCTCTTGGGGTTGTCTGCTGCGAATTCACACCCAAAATCAAGTTCAAGTTACTACCTTGCAGCGAAAGTCCTGAAACGGAAATTTTCTTAGACCGGGCAGCAATGATTCTATTGGACAAAGCATTGTTCAAGTTATTTTACAAATAGTGCATTTTCCTGCAATTCTATCTGGGAAGTTTGTAGTCTAGGACAACATTATCAAACATTACAGTGAGTTAGAATTTTGCAATCTACTCTTTTTTCCTGAGAGCAAATTGCTTTTTAAAAAAAGCTGTTGTAAAGCTGTTCACCTTAGGAATCTTTTCTAATTCTCACACTGAATTCTTGATTAATTTTGGAAAATGAGCCGATAGGTAATTAGTCTGTACTCCGACCATCCGTGACTGTTTGCTACTGGCAATAGTTAGAATTTAGTTTTTCCCTCTTACCCGTTTATTGCTTATTAAATGCTTGATGCACAAACAAGGCATCTTGTGAGAAAATAAGGCGTCTTTTGTCTTACCAACTGTTTTCGCTCATTTTCCATGGGTGCAGCGTATAATTAATATCTCAGCAGTGCCGGGGGTTGTCATTTTTCAAATGGTTTCCCTGGAAATGTTCTACACCTCTTAATGGCCCTGCTAATGCTGTAGCTGTCATGTCTTGGACAGCTGCACTTTTACAAGACAAACTCAGCTGTGCCACGGGCCTCTCTGTGGACTTACTCACTCAAAGGCTTAGAGGCTGGTGCTGCCAGCTGGTGATAGTACACATAACATTTGATTAATCTTTACCTTGTGCCAATGACTGGCGAGTCACCTTCCAATGGTGTCCCGGGTGGACCGAATATTTTTGCTATTTTGCGATAGATGACAGATCGGCCAAATGGCCCCAAATACAAATGAAACCAGATGACCACTTACAGGTAGCCCTGCTGAGTGTGTCGAGGCACTGAGCTGAGAAGATTTAGATAGGAAAGTTTACACATTTAAAATAAAAAATACATCTACAGAATTTGTTTGACAATCTAAATTTGGGTATTTCTACATAGACATTTTATACACGAGTTGAACTAGCTGGGCTATTAAAAGCTACTTGCAAGTAGTGTTGGTGTAGTGTAGTGGTGCAACGGAGGCACCACGAATGAACGGATGCTATATAGGTTGCGTACAATTGAAATAAACAGGCATTGCTGTATACTGTATATTCATACCCTGTGGCTAGCTTATAGCTCAGATGATATTCAAAGAAGGTATTTTCAAAAACACACATTAGACTCAACTTAATGGCTTAAAAGCAAAACATAGCCAAATATGAAAGAACTGAGAAAATCAGTTTTGGATTAAAATTCACAATCATTGCTTTATTTACTTTACCAAGGCCCAAACAACACATTCTCAGCCAACAAGAAACAGAATGTCACTGCTCATCAAAATGCTAAAAACAACAAACTTTAAAAGGCAGTAAAGATGGAGAAAACAATGATTCTTACATTAATTTATGACCATAATATCCTTTGTGAGCCTATTTGTCCTCTTTGCATTAGCATTAACTGATATATTTGGCCTGTTCACATGCAACCCTGAAGACAGCTCAGCTAACATTCCTCCATCACAGAACACAAAAACAAAAGATCCACTGAAGTCAAGATATATGCCAGTCGTGATAAGTAGATCACCATGATGTGTGATATAAACACTAGGGAAGCACAAGTGCTGCCGTTTTCTTCATTTCAAACACTATCTCTCTATTCCTTTCCTGAAAGCTGATATTGTTGACTGTGAGATGGTTATCATAATTCATGAGAGTTCAACTCGAGTTCAGGACAAACACTATATACACTTGGTACTTCCTAATAAGATGACACGGCACTGTTTGGACATGTGAATCATGCGTGCAGTGTGTGTATGAACAGAGGTGGGATGATGGATATAAAGAATTCATTGTAACATCCAGGACTCACTCGAGGTTAGAGGACCATGTAATAGTGTTTATCATAAAGCAAGACGTGTGCAGTCACAGGACATAAGGCGCCGAAACACAACAACACGTTTACATAAAGGACACGAACCTTGAAAACCTTGAAAATGTTCCTCTTCAGGTTTGAATGGTTACATACTGCAAGCCAGAGTTGGTTTACGTCTCTATCTTTGTTTGAAGCACAGCATGATTGTAGCCCTTCAACCCCCATTTTCCAGAAGCTTAGACCTGGTTGTTTGATGAGGGCTTATCCCTCAGCTGACATATTATTGCTGGACAGGCCTCTGACTGCGCCAAAAGAACAAGCTACGCAAAGGATTAGCCTGCACACTCGTGCTAATGCAGTCAAACTGTCAGAGAGATCAAAGCCACTCACTCCAGATTAAGACCAATTAAAGTAGGTGGCCCTACACAAATTAAAAACTGGAGCACTCACCTGTTACAAGGAGAAAAAAACAGCGAGGGGCTTTGTTCTCTCAGTTGAAGTGAGAAAACATCTAGCTTTTCGCTGTCAGTCAGTTATGTGTTATGGCAAGCAGTCAGCAAACAAAATCATTTGTTTCATGAGGTTATGTAAATCTACATGTATTTATTACACTGCAGTTACAGCAACATGAACTCGAACCACCAGAAGTGAACGGTTGTGTCCAAATGCTTACATGACAGTTGTGATTGCTGCCTTTAATGGAGCAATTTAAAATAATTGGCACTTTGCTTGAAGTCCACCTTCCCATTATTAGGCTTTGATTTGGCTTTTACAGGGCTGTACATTCTGTTACATAGTGCACACACCCAGAGTTTGGAACGGCTGCCAAATCCACTATAATCTAGGCTACAGTGAGAACATCTTATTTCCTCTTTAAAAGGGTCGGTTCACTCAAATCACAGAAATTATATTTTGTCACTTACTTCTAGCCATGCAGATAGTTCTGTTTTTATGTGCCATGGTTTTGAGATATCAGCCTCTGACTTTTTTTGCCACCACACCAATACAAAAGGAAGTGAAAGAAATTTAGTTTGTGATGCTTAAAGAGTTTAAAAATGAAAACTCAATAGCAAAATCTTTCCAGAAACAACGCACTGGTTTCTTTGGATAATCCACAGACCTCACTGATTACACTTTTCCTTAGAACTGCTTTCCACAGAAGAAATAGTCCCTATGAAGTCCCAGGAACATTGTTTTCCATTCAGTTCCACTGTATTGGGATAGTGACACAACCTTTAATGGTGGATACCTCAGCAAAACCAAAGGCTTGATGCAACTAGGGCTAAAGAAGAGAATATGTTTTTTTTTTCTTCTGTGATTTGAGTGAATGTTTATCCCAAAGATCTAAGTGCATTTCCTGCCAGCATTGGAATAAGACAGTGACAAAGAGCTGACTTCTAGTTGGGGCTGTTGTAGTGCAGAAGGGGTTAAAAGTCTCAGTTATTACAGTAATGCGAACATCTCAGCCTGAGGCATCTGAACCACAGCTGGTCAGATAGGCTGCGGGTCATCTGAGGGCCAACGGAGGCTCTGCTGATCAAGGCCGCTGCTCTCGACAGGGGGATGAATGATGACTGCAGAGTAAATGCCAAAACTATAAATTTCATCCCACACTGACCCAAAGCTCCTCTAAAGTTTATTTACATTTTCACATAGCATCTACCCTCAAACATCACTGTCAGGATCTCAAGCCAAGATGAATTAGTGATTGCAGTGCGTGCGCTCTAAAATACACACTGCCGGGAAAGTTAATTTCGCTCCAACATGTCCGTTGTGAGTGCCGCTGAGGAGCAGAGTGAAAGGATCTTTCATTGACTTGTCTTTTCTTGTTACTCGCTCTGAATCTTGCTTTCGACTTGGTCCAGAAGAGTTGAGTAGAACCGGGTGAAGTGTCAAAACTGCTCTTCAAATACAGCTTTGTCCCATCAATTGCAAACACTAATGGGTGAATTTTGCTGTAAAAAAATTTTTACACACATTTTTATATGTGGAAAATAAATAAATAAGCTCAGCACCCCACAGTTAACTTTCCAATGGGCTTTGCAGAGAGATCTGTTTGATGTGGATGCCTAGAGTCAACTGTGTTTGGACAGTCATGGGTGGAGCTGCCAGGCTTTTAACTGCTCCAGAGAACACAACCCACCACAGAGCAGCACATAGGAGTCCCTCTGTCATGAGGCTAAACACTATCAACTGAGAGAATGAGAGAGAGAAGCACAGTGGGATTTACTCCTGCACAGGCCTGGAGGCTAACATAACAGAGCAGCTAAAACAGTGAAACTGCCCTGAAGATGCTACACAAAGTCTTCAGGGTAGTTTCACTGTGCATTTCATTAGGTCTACACTGCAAAGCTGCAAGAGATTAATATTACATCTTTTATTCAAAACATTTCATTTCCCAGCACTTGTGGGCTGCAGGTGAAGTGATACGGCCAACAAAAGCAGATTTTGTGAACTAAAAACAGATTTTAACTCAGATCTGTCAAAGCAGGGAAATACTGTATATACTAAGATATATATTGCGAGTTGGTGGAAAGAAGTCATTGCTCCTGTTTTGTGGTGTGGGAGGCATGCAGTGCCTAATTTGAGTGAATGAACGTGCTTAAGTTATTACTGCAGGAAGGTAGTCTGTCAAAAGCAGGCATGTGTTTTTGGCATGTTGCATACCGCTGCTGAGATCATAGAGTCAGATTCTGCTTGCAATTACTGCTGAAGGACCTTGGATGCAGGCAGGCAGCTATTAATTCTGCTTCTGGCCCTGGACGCTTTGACATGTCAAAATTCCCACTGTCCACCGCACCACAGCTCTGGGAAAAATGCACCACAGCGGCCAAACCACACCAGTGGAGTAATTGATGCCATCATTAATGTAATTTGGTTCACTAAAGTCAGCAGTATGTTATGACTTTGTACTATATAGGAATTTACTAGGGGAAGGAGACCACTGAAATTTACTTTATTAACAGTTAGTATTGTAAGTTACTGGAGCTGAGGATGAAAAATGAGTTTGGGAATTTAAACAGCAGACCAGTGGATTATTGAGTAGTCAAATCATTTGCAAAGTAAAAGTAGCAGTACCACAATGGAAAAATACTTAATTACAAGTAGCCTACATGTAAGTACATTCATTTTCCTTGACGTGAGACTATGGAACTTTTGAAAGACCAAATAACACAATCTTTTGCTTACTATATTCATTATTACACCCAGGGATTTTGCAACCACAGCCTTACTTGGTCTGGTATGACCAGTAGCTTATAGTGGCTAATGCTAGCTAATAGTAGTTAGATTTTGCTGAGTTGGTTTGCAGACTCTTCTCTACCTGTGCTACTGTTATGCTAAGTTTTAGCATTTACCATTGTCCAGTAATTGCTACTTGTGGCCACAGTGGCCACTGTAAGTAAAAGTACAAAAGTATTGTCAGTTAAATATATTTTGTAGAAGTAGTAGAAGTAGTAGTAGTAGTATTGATGCCTGAATGTGTAAGCAGCATTACCATTTTGTAATTGATTGCGGTTGAGCTCATTTTAAATACTTTTTAAACTGTTATAAAATTATGTATGTGTTTATAACAATGTCTCATGTTTTATAAACAGATCATATATGCAAAGTAAGATGTGACTTTATATCTGCGAAATAAGAGAGAGAGTAAAAACCTAATTAAAAAGTACAATATTTTCTGTGAAATGTAGTGGAGTAGTATAAGTAGTCTGACATGAAAATGCTCAAATAGAGTACAAGTACTGTACTTGAGCAAATACACTTTCTGCCACTGCAGCAGACTACATTATACAATTATGTAAGTAAATAGGACTGCTCAGTGTATTCATTGTCCCTCCAGTTGACATACAGAAGTGCAGTAACAATAGACTCCCTTAAAACCCCTATATTCACCCTTTGTTTCCGTCACAAAGCTGTCTTGTTTACCACACAAAGAGTGTGGTTTCATCTCAGTGAAAGCAACACAGACACGTTGAAAAGAAAAGGGCTTCAAAGGAAGAGATTCATCATCGTGTGTCGCCCCTCCCACCCACGCTACACCTACACATTGCTGTGATCAGGTGATTTAGCGGTTTAATGTGGTATGACGTTTTATCCCCACCTTAAGCATCTGTGTTATACACAGAGTAATTTCAGTGTCAGCAAATGCCTCAGTTTCTTTAACCCTCGATAGGTTTAGCTGAAGAAAAAAGGAAGTTAACAGCCTGTTGAGGGCTTAGAGTTAGTGACTCTGAAGAGGATGAAGTTAATTTCACACAAAAAAGAGAAATACTGGGAGTGCTCATTGACAAATCTGAAGTTCTAAAGGGGATAAAGTTATTTTCACGAAAAGACAAACCCTGGGAGTTATAATCGACAAAAGAAAGCAGCTATTTGGCAAAAAAACAAATGAACCTGTAGAAAACGCTGGCATGTCAGAATCCATTTGACATTCCATGAACTGTGGCACTAAACATTTTGTCACACATCCAAATATCTGCATAGAGGCTCATGTTATGCCCGAGCATCTGTGTCTGATCTGAATAACTAGCATGACTCCAGTGCAGATGGTCACAGGATGTGACCACCTCGTATCGCCTGTTCCCATCCATCTACCAGTAAATAGCTCCTTTGACACCCTGTGCCTGCTTTTTGTATAAGGCGTCTCACATGATTGCTGCCATTTTGAAAATAACACAAGGAAGAAGAGAGGAGCAGAAGACTTTTTTTCCCCCTAAGTTGCAAAACATCACACCACACGGTACATACCACAAGAACTTTTGACCCGTTTGCGGCAGGCCATGAGTCACGAGTTAGTCCTCTTGATATCACTCCTTTGAAATCTTAATGTCCAACTGCCCTTCTTCATGGCCCCTGTTCAACAGCTAAATCAGATTTATACCCACTGTCAAAGGCAGAGATGACAGATAAATTAATCTTCCCTTCACAAGTTTACATCTTGGGCATCTGGACTGCTGATCTTGCCCTAACAAGCACAGAGGTCTCGGGGAGCTGTCTTTTAATGTTGATGTGTTCATGGTTAGAGATAAATGGCTCTGTCATAGGAATCTATTTATACAGCAGTTATATGGCAGTGCCACTAGATCCAGGACATTGCACTTCCCTGAGACGAGAACCAGCATCTGTTAGAGGAAGTCAGCAAATGACACTTATTTGGATTTGGAGCACTGTTCAATGTAATGTGTGTCAGTTACTGTGAGGTTGAAATAAGAAAAACATCTTTAGCAAAAATTGTTGTTAATATTTTTTCTTAAACAAACAAAACAGTTTTCTGACAACAAAGCACTCAGAGGATGCACATTTCTCTATTGTTTTTAGTTATAGAAAATGTTTAGAAATGTTTAATTTGCATCTGGATCATATTGATTGGCTGGTGACTCCAATGATTCTTGAATACATACCGTCTCTGGGAATATTATTAATTTGTACAAGGATGACGTGTGAACATTTATGTGATTTGTACCCATTTCCACATCCAAATTTAGACTTTTAAATGTACCATCTTGCTCCAGTGTCACCTATACATAGATAAAAAGGCATCACTTTTTGCACAATATTTCATATGTATCAGAAACAGCAATACATCAGTCCATCTCTTAATACATTGCAACTTATACCCTGTCTGTGGCAGACATAAATTATTTAAAACAGCTCACAAATATATAGTTTCATTTTTAGAAAGGGCTCAGTAATTTCTTTAAACAGCTGGGCAAGCTATATCAGGCTTTTGGTAACACAGACAATACATGTTAGTTGGATCAACTCATTGTTGGTTTTTGTCTTTTCAGGGGATTTGTTGACAATAGGAAAAATATAGAATATGACCAGACTAATTACACTTTATACTAGAATATAACTATATATACTATAATCTTTGAACTGTTGATGTTTTTTCTTTATAAACAGCCACATGGTGAACTTCATTAATCCAGATCTACACCAAAAACTATTCACCAGTTCCTTGGCTCATGGCCTAACTTAAAACCAAATTTCATAGAAATCTGTTTACTGTATTTTTAGATATCGTTGGAAACAAACAAACAGTGCTGAAAACATTCACTC
Source organism: Maccullochella peelii (assembly GCA_002120245.1). Classification (NCBI taxonomy): domain Eukaryota; kingdom Metazoa; phylum Chordata; class Actinopteri; order Centrarchiformes; family Percichthyidae; genus Maccullochella; species Maccullochella peelii. Next base: position 43,141 of record LKNJ01001567.1, on the reverse strand, counting down.
CTTGGCAGAGGTGGAGATACCAAGACTTCAATCACACAAATACACGCCAAACACTCACATAGTCAGAGATGAACATGTTACTATCAAACATTTTGTAGAGAAGGGCAGAGTGGAATTATTACAAGAACAGCTGAAAGACAGGACCACCAGGACTGCAGAACTCAAGCTTGTCATTGTCGGCCCACCCTCCTCAGTACCTACCACACCTCCTCACCCCATCACATGAATCACAGCCACCACCCTCCACTGCCTCTGCAACAAAAGATGCTTTGAGGTCATGCTCCTCTTCTTTGTGCCCACCACAGCACGTGAACAGAGAGAGAACAGAACCACTCGAGACAAGGACGACTTAAGAGCAGCTTATAATGAAAGGACGTCCATCATAAAAGAAAACACATGCCATTAGTGAAGAACCATTATGGTGATGTTCAAATAAATTAGCTTGTGAAGGGTATAATATTGTTGGTAATTCTTCCAGGTCTTAAAATTACTCACTGAGGTACATCAAAATCGAATCATTTGACTTTCCTCATCACACAGGGTAACGGTCTTCATTGATGATAATATGCCTGAGCTTTAAGCTGCACCCCCTTTTATATTCATCGCCCCAAGAATCCTCTGTGGGGGTTTAAAACTTCAAACACTACCTCATGAAAAAGTCAGGAGGTGTCAGACATGTGTTCCCCCTCCTCACCCCCAACCCCGCTGGCTTGCCAACACCAAAGGCCAGAATTGATTTTATGTGAAGCAGGACCAGCTCCACCCCCATCAGGGATCACCTATAACCCTCGCCTGTGGCTCTGATGCACCATGAACAATTAGGGAAAGATAGCGAAATATTGACAAGGTATCTGTGGTTTTCAGAGTAAAATTTGCTAATTGTGTATCACGTACAGCAACTGCAGAGCGTGTTTTCTACGATGTGATTTCCTCTCAGAACATCTGAAGGAAGTTAAATTGTCACGGATACATTTTTCTGCTCTAATTCCACGTGGATGATCCTTGTGTATGAGCTAATAAAGTGAGGTTTATGGAAGATTCAGGACAGATTATCTGAGGTAAGAGCACTGTTCTACAACTCAGCAGACTTTAAAGTTAGTCCAGCTGTACATAAAAAAAACGCAGAATGAAAGGTCAAACAAGAGCCAACAGAGATAAAAGTCTGAGGTGGCTTTCTTGTATGGTGATCCAGTTACAATCTGCTTTAAATTAAACATTCCTTCCTGTTTGTCTGCATGTGCTCATCTTGGCAGGCAACGGTAACACAGTGCAGGTAAATTTCTGATCTCTGAGTTTTTTAATTTTTGAAAATGCCCTTGATTTGTCTGAATTTATCATCACCCAAGTCTAGTCTGGTACGAATTTAAATATTGATCTGATTAGAATTCAAAGGCTGATCTAATTCAAATAGGCCTTATGCACAGGAGACATTTTGACTTATCATAGCAGGAAAAGCACAAGTGTAACTAATAAGATTGTGTAATTACTAACAGTAATAATGGCTCCATTCCATTAAGTTCCAGTAAGCCAGCATGTATAATAGCAGTGCGCACACAACAATGGTAAGTAAGTATAGTAGGTCAAAACTGAAACAGGAAGTCTGTCTGTAAACTATGGATGTTTGCGACAGACAGTTAGGGTCAGAATCATTTCTTGTTTTTTCTTTTAAATTAGTTTGGCTAACCGCTGTGTTTGTTTAAAATCTCATCATAGGCCATCCTGCTGGCCTCTGGGTTTTAGATGCTGACCATGTAATCACAACGTCCACGGTTTAAGGCTTATCGGGGAACTTTGTTGCATGTCAACCCCCATCTCTTTCTTTTCCTCAATACGGTCCTCTGTCTAATAAAAGGGAAAAATCCCCCTAAAATATATTTTAAAAAATCCATCGGAGTCTGACCACTCATGTTTCTTGCCCTGTTTTTAGTGCCATGTTCCCAGATCTTATCAATTACTTTGGTTAATGCATTGTTTTTATTACTGATAGAAATGACGGCCAAAACTATGAAAATAAGACCCAATGTGAAATAAACCGGAATTATCCTTTAATTTTAAAATAATGGTGTTGAGGATAACTGATGTCAGCACCAGTAATCCTCATCTATGTGCGAGTGACTCAAACAGTATAACCAGAAAGGTTACCACCCAACCCTTACAACATTACAAAATCAAAGCTGAAAATAAAATCCTAATGACAAACTAATATTTAATGACATGTTTAAGTGCTGGGACCACAGTTTATGCACTATAATAAAGCACCCATAAAAACAGTTTAACGTAGTTGATTCCACACGTTAAGTGTTAATGCATGTTAATGGATTAGACAGACCTTTATTTTACCAATACTGTAGACATGTCATTTATGTTACTCAGAAACAATATTTGTCTGCAGTAAATGACTTAATATAACTGCCCATGAAGTAGAGGGGCAACATATGAAAAGACAAAAACAGTCTGGAAAACAAGCAGCCATGAATGTGTTTTGGAACAGAGGTTTTAGGAGCCTGGCGTCTATGTGCGAGACCTGACTTCCTTATTTTTAACAGCGGGCACTTCAACCACTGGCTTCGTGTCAACCTCCCGTTCTAATGGACAGCCACAAAGCTGACAGGCCGTAAATCAGAGGGAATACAGAAAGCCATTAGTCCAGGGATACACAATAAAAAGCGGTAATGGTCTCATAAAGCCTGCAACACCATAGCAGACATTCTGATTCTGTCTATTAAGGGCTGCACGGAGCCTCGGATGAGTGAAAATAAGGAAGCCATTTTTCTTTTGTGCATTGTTGCCTGGGGTCTCATGCTCGTGATCAATGTACAGTAAGATGCACTGCACTGAGAGCTATTTATTTACACAGTACTCCAACTGAGTGAATATTAGAGGAGAACATTGTGATTAAGAAGGGCTTCTACTGAGCTACATGTTACAGACGCCTCATTGATTTACTGTGAGCTGGTTATAAATGCCAGATGTGTTCAGAGTGCTGGTTACAGTATTAAGAACAACAGTTTACATTAGTTGTTATGGTGAGTGCAATCCGGTCCTCAAATCATATTAAAAAAGGGACAGTTCACCCAAATTACACACAAATATATTTTCTCACTTTAGCCACAGCTATAGTGGTATCTAGCCATGCAGATAGTTTTGGTTTTATTTGCCCATGTTTTGAGATATCTGTCTCTGCTTCCACCCCAGTACAACTGAAGTAAATAGAATTTCATTTGTAGTGTTCACAGCATTAAAACAAGACTACAGCCATGCTTGCAGCTCTGTGAGACTGTATTTAGGCATAGCAGTGATTTGAGCTACAGGAAATGCTAAGCACCAGCATGCTACCATGCTCAAAATGACAAGGTGATGCTAAGCAGGTATAATGTTTACCATGTTCACCATCTTAGTTTAGCACATTAGCATGCAAACATTTGCTACTTAGCACTAAACACAAAGTACAGCTCAGGCTGATGGCTATTAGTTTTGCAGGTATTTGGTCATAAACCAAAGTACTGGACAAATACATTTTTTGACCTGATGATGGCGCTAGATGAAAAATTGAGGGATAATGAAAGATACAACAAGAGGTGTTGAGATATTTCAATTTGGACCAAAGTGTTAAACCTGTAGTCCGACCAAAAGACAAAGTGAAAAACGCTACATTGCCATCCCTAAAGCCATGTCGCTAGCATGGCTAAAAGTTACATTAAAAAATTCAAAACATCTCTTTCTAGAAATAAAGTCCTACCCTGGATCATCCACATACCTCACTGTGAATGGTTTTCATTGGAAATTCTTTCTACTGATAAAATATCCCCTTTTTGCTATAACAGAGAATCAGACTTCCAGCAAATTTTGACAAATAAACATGTTCAGTAACACTGCAGCAAATTTGGGGCTACAGATCTTAAATGTTCTGGATATGAAGGCTGGAGGCTCATACCGTTCTGTGTTCAACATAATAAATCTAATTTACCAACAAAAAAAATCTTCTTTGAAACCATGCCAACTTGTTTTAGCTATTCAAAATTCAGATGGCAAATGTCTACATAATTTCAGCAAAAATTTCACCAAATCAACCCAAATTTCTCTTCTCAAAAGATAAGGAAGTCTTCTGAGTGACATTTCAACAGGCTGTTCCTAACTTACAGTGCGACTGAATTCGCTTGAAGACAATGACAAGCTCCTCTCTGTCTGATGTCACTTCCCATTTCCAGGCCGACTGCTATCTGCTACTGGCTTCTGCCAATAATAGCTCATCAAAACAACACAACCCTTCTTGGCACCAAAATAAAGGCAGCGGTCCACATCTGTGCCACTCAGTTGTCAATTAAGACTCCTCTTCACACTGACACTTGTGACTTAAAAGAAACAGTCAAAAATGTGATGAATTTGAGCCGACAGATGAGAAGGCAGTACGCTACGTTGCAGTTCCATAATGCGCTTGAGATATGGATAACAACTGACACCACTGGCAGGTCTTATGAAGTTTGATTTCATTTGTCAGGCCTCTTCTACTTTGTCTTTTGGCTTGCACGCTCCCTCACTCTTCAATCATTGTGGTAATAGCTCATTCTGATAGCCTGAAGACACTCACACGCACTTTCATTTAAAATGCAAAGCAAATATAGTAGGTGCTGCTATGGGCCACACGTCAAGATGGCATCATGTGTTGTATCGAATGCCATATTGTAAATTTATACATATAATTGCATGTGGTGTATGTATAAAAAGGAACCCAGTTCTGAGTGTCCACAGGGTGTTCTGATCTCTGAATTTCACAATGTGGAAACACACAAAGATGAACACATATCACATAAACCATAAACGACAGAGAAATAACCATCAACCTCAGTATTTGATCACTAAGTAGACAAATGGAGTAGTAAGTGTCCAAGCCTGTCTCGGCGAATACCTTGCATGCTCGTCTCCAGCCGACCACATGACGCTAATTCCTGACTGAAGCGCTCCTCCTGCATATCCCTAATCCTGCCTGTGAAATGTGACAATATCATTCTTTAGGCCTACTTTAGTCTGAATAATCTGCCCATCACAGACATTCATCCCGACCTGCACAGTGCTTCCAGTGCCATAACACGCTACCTGTACATTTTCACCCCGGCTTAGGCTCCATAAATTAAATCTAGACTAAATGTAAATGTGAGGGATCAGCATTTAGTGCTGCATGTGTGTCAATGTGGAATATGTTGATTTTACACTGACTTCTTCACAAACAAATGTGCTGTGTCTGGTGTCTTTTTCACTCATATTCAATACTTAAAGAAATATAATATATAATATCTCTATTTCTTCTCAAACACAAAGATTTTGTCTGTTATATGTCCAAACTGAATTTGGAAGTCTGTTCAGACAAAACAAGCAATTTTAAAAGATCAAGTTGGGCGTTTTTCACCATTTTCTAACAAAGGATTGGTGGAGTAATTTAAAAAAAGAATCAACAGATTCATCAATAATGAAAATGATCATTATATGAAGCCCTAATGTTAATCAAAATTAGATAAATCAAGTCACATGCCAAACTTCGATGTCATCAAAAGCGAACATGATCCCACTCCATTTTTTCCTAAAGCTACTAGACAAGTAGATACAGTACAGTAGGTCTTACAGGAGCTTCTTGAAGTTTCCACAAAGTTCTGAACCAGTAATATGGCAGCTGTCAGGTTGAATTGAGTCACTGGTTCCACTGCTAACAGGGAGGGTAGGTGAAGTTAACTCTTCTCTACAGCATGACTACAACCCGCCAGGATCCTCACCTACCTGATGGCAAGTGGACGACAGCATATAATCTCCATAGGCTTTACTTCCTACTCCTGACCAGCTTTAACTAATTGAGGAGACAACGTGAAAAAGACCCTTCACCGCCACAATCTTGGCAGCACCTCAACTTTTCTAACTCTCTCCGTCATGCTGCGCTCCCATCGTCTGACTTCCGGCGAGATAGTGCAAGTTCTTCATGTCAGCTCCGAGTTGAGCTCTTGCAAATGAAGTCAACGCTACAGTATTTGACACAGATGGGGGGAGGAAAATATCTTGGGTGTAGTCAAGGGGAATGGGTATGACTTCTAAGTATCTGAAATGTCCTGTCTTAAACACATAATATCCGTAATACTTCCTGACACTTTCTCCTATAACCTCTTATTCTGTGCCAGCTTCTGTGGGGCCTTTTTTCCTTCTCTGGGCGCAGAAGAAAAGCAGTCTATTTTCTTGTCATATTTGGTTGAAAGGCGACTCAACTTGGAGTCTAATTTCCTGCACTTTAAAGACAGTCCACATGCAAGGTGCATTACCATGCTATCAAGGTGATGGGAGCAATTTCAACCTGTCAGTCAGTCATGGAAATATCAGAGAGACTTAATGTCTACTGCAACCTGTCAAAGGCTCCTGTGAAGTGGTGGAGAGCGTAATCTGAGTCTTATTCACTCAACACCATTTACTTGTCAGCTTAGCTCTCTGTTTTACTCTGGATGGTAGTTCATAATGAGATGGGGATATAATATAGCCATATACACAGCTACGTAAATGAAGAGGTCAAACTGTTAGTTTTAAAAATATATATGTAGAAAAAAGATAATGTACAGCTGCTGCACAACAGAGAGCAGTTATATTATAAATACCATAGTTTCCCACCTATGTATGAAACTGCTGCATCTCATATGATCACACAGTTCTTGCTTCAGAGACAGCAGTTAGTTAAGGCTGTTAATTTCCCGATAGACGCACCACTCTGGGTGACACACTGGGGCTGTACTTAACCATTATTAATGTGACAGGCCTCAGTGCAAAGCAAATCAATTAAACGGGAGCAATCACTGTAGTCTGGATAACGGCCTTTTAAGACTGTTTGCATGTGACAAGGAGGTCCTCGATCCAGGCCTCTGCGTCGGGACCTGACAGGTCAAAAAAGCGGCATGAAACAATAGCACCTTCTAACCATCATCTCCCCTTTTTACCTGTCAGATCCAGTCGGCCTGTCTCGCTGCTGACGTGGCGCGCCCTGTGCCGGCTGCCACAAGGTGAATTTTCATGTCATGTCGAGGGAATTTCTTATTCCATTTGCTCGACATTATACTGCTGCATTTATCGACCATATCCTTTTTGAAAGCTATATGTCAAGAGCTTTTGCACCTGAGTTTTGGTCATTTTTTCAGGTCTAGTTTCAGGTCTTTTGTGATGTTTTTAATGTACATGTACAATAATAATAAGAGTGGAGCAGAGTCTTACCTTCGTGCTGTTTGAGTAAATCTTTCACTGCTGCCTGGAACCGCCAAAGTGCCTGGAAAAGAAAGGATTTCACAAAAATATCACTTTTACACTTCATCATGAGGTCGGTTATCATTTCATAGAACAAATACTGACAAAAGAGTTTATTAAAAAGGGACTGAACTACTGTATAATATGCATGCATTTGTTTAATCAACCCTGTAGTAACCATACTGCAGAGCTGAATTATACAATACACAGTATATATACAGTATATATACAATTATACATTATACAACACAGTCATAATAGCAGCTCCCGTCACTGTGAATCTAATTGCCATTATTTTCCATTCTTAATCAACTCCAGAGATAAACTGTGACGTTGTGTCCAACACACATTTAAGGTGCTGTTTCAGCAGATGAGCACTACTGCACAAAATAAATAAATAAATAAATAAAATAAAATCAAGACTAGAAGGAAATTAAGTCAAAACAGTGCTGGAGGCAGGTGGAGGATAATCTCAGCCACCAATTTAGCTCATTTAGATTTCATATGAACCTGAATACATTCGAAGAAAACACTTTAAGAAGCAAAAATATAACTTTGTACTTTCTAGAACTAAATAAGATTCTGAAAACGATTTAGAGTTTTTGCCAACCTGTGTGGTGTTCACTATTTTCCAAGCATTTTGTTTATCATTTTGTATTCTTTGGTCAAGCACAAGGGTAAATATAAGGACAGTCAATGGCCAATAGTATAACTCTGTACAAAAAATAGCAATAAATTAGAAAAAAGTTTTTTATGGATCATTACTGAAAATGTGTCTAATGAACGCACTTTTTATGAATATAAAATGTAATTTCTAGAGGATGAAAAGGTTACATTTTGTAATATTGGTAACAAACTGGCCAGATAGTGCTTAATAAACTTTGCATGTTGCAAAAAGGATTCCTTCACTCAGGTTACCCCCTTTTTTTATTTGCAAAACTTCTGAGTTCTGGCATCTTTTTCCTCAATTCATGACAAAATGTGACCTCTAAGGGACTTTTAAAGAAAAACAACATGAATGAATCTTTTAAATATGAATCCTTAATCTTTAAATGTACTGACCAGATAGAGGCTTGTTTTCTATATAATCACCTACTTGAGGTACCCAGCCTTGCTTGTAAACGGTTGTGTTTGCACGAATTCTTGGTGATTCATAAACGTGTCCTTGTGTGAAATACTAACAGGAGATTTCAAGCTTTCTGTTTAAAAGTAATGAATTACAGCGACAAAAAAATGTGCAGCCATTTAAGGATAAAGCCGAGAATTTGGTGTCTGCCGCAGCGAGCCATCCATCACGTCCACAATAAAGGAGTTTTTGCCTGACGGTCGAAATTTATGGTCGCCCTTCTCTGCCCTAATAACTCAAAGCGCTGTGTCAGAGCCTGACAGCCGTTGCCGAAAACAGCCCCCCTGTTATCAATCAAAAAACACTTGCATATGTTTAACTTTCGCCTGATCAGCAAGACATTTATAGGCTATTGAGTAATAAGATAAGTGGGTCTATTTCGATGGGAAGAAATGTGGAAGCTTTAAATGATTAATGGCAGCCACAAGAGGGATTTTTTTAAGCGGTCTTGGAATAAAAAGAAAGATTTTTTGGCATGAATGTGGCGGAAATGTGGGGGAATATTTTTAATCTCCAAGACAAAAAAAACACATGAAAAATTACATGCTATTAAAGAGAAGATGTCTGTAGCAGAATTTAGGCTCTGTCAAAAAAAAAAGCCTCAGAGCTCATCTCCAATTAAACAAATCACAGTTTTGAGTTTTACCAGAACAGGCAGAGTAACAGGCCTAAATTATGATGGAGGATTGAGGGAGAGACACACACACTTCTTCTCTCCACTTCTCATGGATTCACTTTACAATAGTTGACCTGAATGTGACTGAGAAGAGGCAAAAAAAAGAAAACATCTGCAGACAGCTGACAGATAACTGGCGTGCAGGACAGGGGACTGACAGATGACAGGCTGTGTGATTGAGAGGAGAAACTTGCAGAAAAAGTGAAACATGCCGATGGATATATCGTGCACGCTGGGGTGAATATCTGACCACGAAAGTCCTCGGTTGGTTATTTGGATTATTTTAGAGTCAAAGGTTATTCATGAATGTGTCTCTTTTGCAAATTTCTTGCATGGAAGAAGCTATCAGATGGGCTTAAACCGCTCTTTCCTAACTGCAGTCTCGTTTTCCAAAGAAAATTAGCTTAAAATGACTTGAAGTTAGAACAAGGAGTGTAAATGTACAATATTCTGGCCAGAGGTAAAATGTGTCTTGTGCTCACTTGACATGAAGAGGTTTTGGTCATTTGCATCCCGTTGTTGTCCACCTTCCCCAAAACCACACTGGATGCATGGGGCAGCGCATGCGTCAAAGCACCAATTACGCAAAGACGCATATAAAAACTCAAAATTAAAAGCGCTCGGAGTGGGTGAAATGTCAAATACACACCCGTGTGAGGAGGAAACGTCACATTCACTCAACCTTCCGATCACTTCGGGATCTCTTTTTGATTGGGAGGCGGCACAGACTGTGATCTGCGGACTACTTCAGATGCTGCTCTAGAGGAGGCGGAGTGATCTCTCCTCACGACCCACGTAAACAGAGTCAGCTCTCGGACCCGCAGCCACACTGTCAGAGCGACGCTGGGGATGAAGCAACGCGGCTGTGATACGCACGGATTCTGCTCACACACTGCACGTCTCTTTTAAGGATTTAACATTGTTCCTTTTATCTCTGGTAAAGGCTTTAACCGTCTGACGTTTGAGTGTTGGCTTTCTTTACCCTACACATGTATTTCTCAACCATTTCCACGAGAATTGGGTCATGATCACATCGCCCACGGTCTCTGTCCTGAGAAATAGCACGAATCCAGCGTGGGAGAGAGGCTCCTCGGGGGAGAAGGGCGCAGTGAAGATCAGTCAGCTATTCCACAACTCCGTCTCTCCCGCAGACCCTTCTCGCCAAGCCAGTCGTCTTCCCATAAAGGTTTTGAAAATGCTTACGGCTCGGGCAGGACACCTTTTACACCCGGAGTACCTTCAGCCTTTACCGTCCACCCCGGTCAGTCCCATCGAGGTAAGCACTAACCCGATTTTTTAAAAACGTTTGCGCACACGGGCATCAATTCGCTTAATATCAAACTGCAAAATGTTTCACTCTGAAATCACTGGACACAAAAGCTTCCAACCCGCTATTATGGGATGGCTTTTGTGGAGAAATTGGGTCAATAACTAATGACAAACATGATTTTATTTATACTGTGTGATTAATTATTCGATAGAGGGAAGAATAGCCCTCTCCTAATACTCTCCTAGTGTGGTTTTTATACCTGATTTCCGAGTTGATTTCTGACGTTTTCGGTAGATTCTTTTTGTTTCCGTTCAAATAATAAACTGCAGTGTGGAATTTGGACTCGCTTTGAAAATTAATGACCTTGTTGTAGCAAATTGATGCCCGTGTTTGTAATGTCGTTTTCGACGCGTGGCAGTTGTTCAATCTTATCTATCTCATGTAAATCAGCTCTGTGTGTACGCTCCTTCTTTACATGCCTATTACGCTGAGTTGTTTGGAGTTTCATCCCGAGATAAGTTTATGCGCAATGCGTAAACTACGCGGAACGGCCATATGTGCGTATTTACCACAAAATATGTCATGTACAAATGCTTTTATGAATCTTATTAATTGTGGTTTGTCTTATTTCACAGCTGGATGCCAAGAAAAGTCCTCTGGCTCTTTTGGCCCAAACGTGCTCTCAGATCGGCAAACCGGACCCGCCGTCCTCCTCCAAACTGTCCTCTGTAACCTCAAATGGATCTAGTGACAAGGAGACCAAATCCGGTCCGCTGAAAATGAGCGACATCGGAGCAGACGACAAATCTAGCTTCAAACCGTACTCCAAATCGTCAGAGAAGAAGGACTCGAGCAGCAGCCTCAGTGGAGATAAAACCAGTTTCCGAGTGCCTAGCGCCACCTGCCAGCCGTTCACCCCCAGGACAGGCAGCCCCAGCTCCTGCACCTCAGTCTCTCCACTGCCGTCTGACGGCAAAGCGGGGGACAAGGAGGAAAAGAAGGAGTCTGATAGCAATAAAAGCAGTACGACAGAGAGTAATGGTAGCCATAGGATAAGTGGAATTAACTCTGATGGCAGCCAACACCAGGAGAACACATCTGGATCCAAGACTGTTACATCAGACTCAACATCTGTAACCTCATCGTCGTCCTCCGTCCTCGGCTCTGGACTGGTCGCCCCCGTTTCCCCATATAAGCCCGGTCATACAGTTTTCCCCTTGCCACCGGCTGGTATTTCCTATCCTGGAAGTTTAGCGGGTGCCTATGCAGGTTACCCGCAGCCGTTCCTCCCTCATGGAATGACCCTCGACCCCACCAAATCCAGCAGTCAGCTTTTAAGTGCACAGTTTGCTGCTGCCAGCTCACTGGGGTGCAGTAAAGCAGGAACGAGCCCCTTAGCTGGAGCATCCCCGCCGTCTCTAATGTCTGCTAGTCTGTGTCGAGACCCCTACTGCCTGAGCTACCACTGCACAAGCCATCTGTCCGGTGCATCCAGCGCTAACTGCGCACATGACTCTGCGGCGGCTGCTGCTGCCGCGCTCAAATCTGGATACCCGCTCATGTACCCGACGCACACGTTACACGGCGTGCACTCCTCGGCCCCGGCTTTCAGCGGACATCCCTTATATCCTTACGGGTTTATGCTGCCCAATGACCCCCTGCCGCACGTGTGTAACTGGGTGTCTGCTAACGGACCTTGTGATAAGCGCTTTTCCTCTTCTGAGGAGCTTCTCAGCCACTTGCGGACTCACACGGCCTTTGCCGGTACGGAGAAGTTGATATCTGGGTACCCGGGGTCGTCTTCTCTCGCCAACGCCGCTGCAGCCGCTGCTATGGCTTGTCACATGCATATGCCTCCTAATGGCAGCCCAGGCAGCCCAGGCACGTTGGCCCTCCGAGGCCCCCATCACCCTCTCGGACTGAGCAGCCGCTATCACCCCTATTCAAAGAGCCCCCTGCCCACACCCGGGACCCCTGTGCCGATGCCCGCGGCCACAGGGCCATATTACTCCCCGTACGCCTTGTATGGACAAAGACTGACAACAGCCTCGGCCTTAGGATACCAGTAGAGACAAAAAATTATACATTTATAAAAAAGATTTAGGCCCAATGAGTTTTATATTGTACTTCATGCAGGGACTGGATTCATGTGGGGATCAGTGTATTTATTTGCGATAGCTTCAAGCGTGACTAAAATAAAAAATAATATAACTTTGAAAAGACTCAACGTGCATTATTTTACACAGGAGAGATTATGAATTATGTTTATTGTGTTTCGAAAAGTTATTTCTGTGCAGATTTAAATGGGACCTTTTTAAGTAATATGGATTTTTATTCTTTATGCTGAATCAACTGTTGGTCTTGCAAAAGTTATTTTAATTCTGCCTTAGTCAGACCAGTTAGAGGTCCGCTGGTGCTGAGTGATGTGACAGAATGATGGACGTGGAAAATCAATCAGAGCAGCTTCTTCAGAATTGTCATTGATTTATTTTGTGGGGAGCAAAAAGTTTCATGAAACCCGTTTTTACCTGGATGGCATTTTAAAGCTTTAGGCAGCTCTGACACGGTTTACATTGGTCTAGCTTCTAATTTTACTTTTATACATAAATTGAGTTGCCTTAGGTCAAATCAGGTAAAAACAAATAAAATAAATAAAGCTTAACGTTTTAATTAGAGAAATTTATCACTTATTTTTTATTTAGTTTTGCTTTTCAAATTTTGTTTTGGGGCATTAGTTTGGCTGTACAATGAGATTGTAGGCCTGTGAAATGTTACTGTGGGTTTTTTGATCAAATATATATTATTAGTTGATCTAATTGGTCCATATTTCGTTTGTGAGGCTGTGGCAAACACATGCATATAAAGATTATATATATTTAATTTTATTGTGGATAGTCATGGCAAAATCTAACTCATTTCATATTATTCATAACTTTGGTCTTGTCTTTTATGTTTTGGTGTTACCATGAGGCTGACACTGGGTTTTGCAAAAGGCCTACAGATGGAGAACTAATTATTGCAGAACCTTTGCATGTTTTTATATTTAATGCGAGATAATAGTGAGGCTTCTGAAGACATGTATGTTTTTGTTTTATTAACTTGCATTGACAAGAAGCTAAAACCACTTAGAGGCCTTGGTGCCGTAGCTACAGTATGTTTGTTTGTGTGTGTGTGTGTGTGTGTGTGTGTGTGTGTGTGTGTGTGTGTGTGTGTGTGTGTGTGTGTGTTCAGATGCATTATCTCTTGGGCTCATCAAAACATGCTGAATCTTCTCAATCACAAGGTCATGGATTATCGTTTCATTAACGAAGACAAATGAGCTACTGATATCAGCGAGGAGCTCACTATACAAAGATTTACAATGACACCAGATGTGGGACGTTTACACAGCTTTTGTGATCACTGTAATGAAGCCATGAAGCAGAGAGCATGAAATAAAGCAAGACCAAACTATTTAGTCAGCGCCTTAAAACAAATCAACTAAATCAAGCCAACAGTGTCATTATCCATCCTCAGTAGGATCAGGCTGTTCTCCAGCAATAAAATCAGCATCATTAATGGTCAGATGTCATATTCATCAAATTCACCCATCCTTCATGTAGATGGGTCCTAAACATAGCTCTGTGATAGATGGTAATAAAGCCCCTAACCCACAATTCAGCACTGCAACCAGTCAGCCATGAAGCCAGTGTAGATCATATGTGATGCATCTTTTTTCATTTACAAACAGCACATCAATGTGATGTGAACAAATGGGATTAAGATCTTTGAACATTATTTCTCAACATTTAAGTGATGTGTGACACTGCAGTATAAATTCACACACCTTCTCATGTGAGAACAGAGAAACCAGTCAATAAAATATTCAGTAGATTTGATTTTATAGCTTCAGTCGCCAGATTATTTTGGATTTAGGGATAGACGTAAAGTCTGTGCAGTACAGCAGAGCATCTGTGCTTGTTACATGTGGACTAAATTGCTTGAAAATTAATATTTAATTAGCAAGTCTTGGATTTTATAGTGTTATGTTGTTTCTTGTCCTGTTTTTTATTTATTAACAGTATATTTTCAAGTGATAGCTATTATAATGTACATTTTTTTTATACAGGAAGTCTCATTAAAATCAAGAACTCTTTTCCAAGAGAGAACTGAGAACAAATTACAAAACACACAAGTGACATGAGTCAGTCTCATAAAACAGACGTTACACACAGAGAGAAATGCTAAATATCGCAAATGATTAAAATATCAGTAAGGAAAACATTAAAAAAAGTCCCTGACATAAATAAGTGTCTCTGTAACACTTTGCCTTAACCCTATTTAGCATTTATAAGAAGTATAAAAACATTTAATAAATGTTAATAACTCTATAATGTAGTTGTAAGCAGATATAAAATGTTTATTAATGTACTTGTCTACAACAATAAGTCCACCCATAAGTGGAGGCTGTACAGTATAAACAGATAATGAATAAAAGTGTAGTAAAATATGTCTTCATGAGAGAAGTTATGCTTATTGACGAATACTGTACATTAACACACACTTGAAAATTTGTCCTTACATCTGCATACAAGTCCACTATTGTCCATGTACTACATATTTATGTACTGCTTATAAATGCTACAACCTATGTTGTAATCTGGTGTCATTATCTTGGAATTCAACTTTAAAGATAAAACATATGCTGTCAACCTGGACAGCAACCCCTTATAAATGAAAACAAACTGTAAATATGCTGCTTTGGTTAAATGGTATCCAATGATAATTCACCAATAATACAGTACAGTGGACTGTATAATGTTTTTTCTGTTTTAAAAAGGAGAAACAAGCTAATCTCCAGAATAAGAATCCAATTCAAATTTTTGGTTTATGAGCAGGAGTTTTGTGGGACAATCTGCTGTCTAGCCAATATTTATAATACTGTACTGTATTAACTACATCACCGTTTTCCAATGGAGTGAGAGCGGCAACAGTTTGAATCTTTATCATACATTTTGTCTTAAGAGCTTGAGATTAGAAAAAGGTAACTTAATTAAGGAGGTCTTGAGGTCATCGGGGGCAGATGCTGCATCATATGGATGGAGATAATTGGTACGTCTCTGTTTATTACATTAACTGGCTCAGTAGGCTTCACTTGCATCTATCCAACTATGTTAAAGTATACGTACGTAGCAACAGAGGATCTCTTTCCCACGTTTGAATGTAAAATGCTGTGAGGACATGAGACACTGGACGGCTTTGTGAATACATGTTGAATCACGGGGACGGCCCCACCTGTTCTGCTTTGAACTGCAGCATGAGCAAGACTCGTGGCCTTTCACCTCGTTCACCTGAGGGGGAACAGATCAGAACAGCACGGCCCATCGCAGACATGTTGGTGTTAAAAATGGTCACTTCTGCACAGCTGCACGCCATGTGTTACACCGTCTATGGTCTGTTATGGTTGAAGGTGGTGGACATCATCACCGCTACGCTGAGCTGATGTTCCTCCTCACAAAGCCCACAATTGTGTACGAAAACTGACTTTTCAGAATTCGGTTCACGCATCAAATACATTCATCAACCAGCTTTCAAACACTTGTTACACATGTTGGGGTCACATAATGAATTTAACACCATTTTGTCAGCCATATTAATGATCCAAGGAAGGGATTTACCCATTTTTACATAAACTTTTGCTGCTTTGAATAAATCTTCCTTAATGCTTATGTACTCTGGAAAGGCAGGCACATCTCTGTTTACATACGCAAAAGGAAAAAACGATGACCTTTTGCATGTTCAATCAGCTGAGAAGTGTGTCTTCCATCATCCAGAGGAACATGGTTGTTTATGTTTGCAGGAGAAAGCCTTTTGCTTCTCCAAACAAGCCCCATATTTATCATCACTCCATCATTTCCTCCCTTTGACAAGCAAAGTAAACAGTAGGAATGCAAAGTTAAAGCTGGGTTTCACTGAGCCGTTGACCTTTGGAGCTCTTCTTCTTCTATCAACTCAAGTGCGGCATCATAAAATGAAGGAAGTGAGCTTCGTACACTGAGATTATTTTCATGTGGATAACTTGCATGTGTGGGTTACAAGCCAGCCGATGGGAAACGGAGAAAAGGGGAATTTTCCCTCAAAGACAGTCTGTCAACACACAAAGCAAAGGAAAGAGCAACAGTGAGTTAAACAGTGGGCTCTTGTCTTTCAGCACTCAACATGCCCTATAATTTACACACCACTGACAGGGGCCATTTTGAAGTCTGTCATAAGCAGCAAACTTTTTGTCTCCAAACGTCTTGCTCACAGTGAGTCGACTTCTGCTAGGGTCCGGGTGATTAATGACTTATGGCCTCATTGTGTGGAGGTGGCTAATTAACTACAGGCAGACTGAAGAGACACGCTATGAAAACCCTCCTCCGATAACCCCAACTTTTTCCCCTCCTCGTTTTGGCATGTGGAAGCTCTTACTGACAAATTTGCTAGAAGCAGACTAACTTTGAGTAAGATGAATGGCCACTGAGAACAGTAAACAGCCTTTAATTTAACAGTGTTTAAATGTATGACACACTGGCATTGTGCTTCCGCACTGTTCGTGCTCTCTGGTTGTGAAACGCAGCCAAAGCTCCCCCGCTGTTGGTTTAAAATTAGGCTTGGCATATTTGTAGAAGGAGTTTCTGGGTGCTCGGGCTGGCAAACATGTGTTCATTGCCACTTTAAGTTTTCTGCAGTCCCTTCAGACTGACATTCTGAGACAAAGACAATCAGATTTCTTCAGAAAACTAGTCTTAAATGCACTGAGCAGGCAGCCACTGAGAAGAATATCTGATAGTCATAAATAAAATTAATTTGTAGAGCAAGCAGAGGAAGAAGACAAATAAAACATTATGTTGCACACTAGCAAACAATAAACCAAAGCCACACAAGCTGTTCTTTAAGGTCAGCGGCTCGTTGTACCAGACATACAACTGGCCAGAAATTGTGCAGCCATCCCCTCCACTTTATCTCCCCCTTCCTATTATTAGGTTTGTTAACATACTGTATTGCCGTGTTTGCAGTCATGTCGACAGGCTAACTTAATCAAGTTACTATCGAACTTGTGTGCTTCGCCCAGTGTGACAGTTTTAGTGCCAGAATTATTGCCTTGACCTATGCAAGGAAATTAGCTGTGGACACAACTTGGAGACTTTTATTCCTGGTGAAAATTTTTTTTGTTTTTTTTAACCAAAACAGTGACAATGATGGAAAATAGCAGGGAACAGAAATGTTCCTTCAATAACATTGCAAATGAAAAATGCCACGTGGACCCAAAGTGGTGCAAAATGCATAATGCCAGCTGGCAGACCATTACAGGTGATGGACATTTCACTTACCTAAGTCAAATATAACAGACTGCTGTTCATTAATATACAGGAGGGCCTGCAGAATCGAGCCTGCCATCTGGTTAAATCGACAGAGTAATCTACAGCTCGTGATTAGGGCTGAGGAGCAGAGTTTCTCTTTAATCTTTTTCAGCTTTCAAAAAAAAATTCCATCTGCACCACGTGGCACACCATTTTTCTTTAAGACAAATGGACTGTTTTTGTATGATCCAAAATTAGATCTGCAGAAAACAATCAATCTTGTAAAATGCCTGGGAAAAGAATTGAGATTTGGATTCTGTTTTCCCCTCCTCTTATCTTTAGCTTCTCACCTCTCACTTGTCACTGCATGACTGGCTTTGCAGCCATCAGCATTCGTCCCATGATGCTCTCTACTCAGTGCCATCACATGGTGTATACCGGGCCCCGGACTAATGATGAATATGAAAATGTGCCTTAATATAGTGGTCCCTCCTCGGCTTTGTTCCCTGAGGCACTCCACAACAGATGGTGACCTGTGAGAATCTGTGACACCAGAACCAAAATCCACACTGAGGCAAAAGAAGAAGACAAAATACTTCAAGTCATCCTGTCTGCAAATTAGTGAGATGACACAACTGTCAGGTGCCAGCCTCCTGTGACAGTCCCCCACCCCACCCATTACATGAGCAGCGATGCTTTCACTGCACGACAAAAGGGAAATGGGTGCATGTTTTTTTATAGGAGACCTGTCTGTCAGCTGGCTCTCAAGTCATAACAAATCACCAGCACTCAGCTGAGGCTGAACATTCAGGGCGTCAGGAGGAAGACGGATGACCTGCAGGCCCTTTGAAGTGCTCTGGCAGTTCAGATGGCTCAGCGGCGCTGACAGAGAAATATACACAACAGAGCAACCAATAATGAGAACATTAAACATTCCAGCCACCTGACAGGCTGACAAAAACAGCCTGGCCCCGCATCAATCATCCGCCGAGACATAACCTTGACAATTAGTCCTTTCTGATACTCCCCGTAACCCCTGGGCCTACACTGTAGTGCGACTCCACTTAAGGAGGAGAAAACCAAAGAGCTTAATCTAATTCCTTAATTCTGATTGATAAAGACATAGCAGCGACAGAGACCGCAATATATCGGTTCAACAAAATGATGGATTCAGAATCAGTTGGCAAGTTCTTTGTAAAGTAATGACTCCCCAAGGATAGATGTGAAAACAGAAAAATGCACATACTGTAGTTCAGTTATTTTCCTGACTGCCTCTGAAGATGTTTCAGCTAAGAACACAAAAAATGTATCCAGCATATGTTTATAGCTCTGCCTGCTCAAATATGTGTTTTAATGACACCCCACAGGCATTTGGAAGCTATATAAATACTTGTAGCAGAGCCAACACTTATGTTTCAATATAACTCAAGGCATAGATCAGCATAAAGCATGAATAGTTCATTAATGTGGGCATAACGAGGTTACATATCTTACATCTGTATCTGTGTAAACATGCGCTAAATGTCAAGTCTGCCATTAAAAAGCTCTATAAATTCTGCTCACTAAAAGGCTTAATATCATTAATGCTCTAAAAAAAAAAACTCCAGTCCATTTTCTTTTGAGCATACTCCTCATTAACCATGTACAGAATATATCTGTACTCTATCCCGCAGTCTACACTCCACATCCAAAGCAGTTGACCCTCCCAAAAAAGCAAGGGGCCATGTTGTCATCACTCTATTCACTCCAACTACATAGTTACCATATGACAAATGAGCCATGTGAAATGACATTTCCCTTCTGCCTTCACACCTGTAGAGAAAAAGCAAAGCATCCGAGAGATGGATGGATGGCAGAACCTCAAAACTACTGTATCTCCCACTCATTTGGTGAAATGGAAAGTGCTGGACCAATGACTGTTTACAAAAACTACCTGAGACAGAGCTGCAGAGTTCCAAGCCCTGAGGATGATAAATGGCTTCGCTAACCCTGTGGGACTGCAGACCCAAATGAGGACGGAGCTAATTGCCGTGCGAAATACTTTGGCATGAATGGAAAGAAAATGCAGGCGAGCCGCGGCCAAAAAAGGACCCAGTTGCTGCTCTGAACTCCTAGTTGGCTTTTGCTTGCAAGAGTTCACTCGGTGACCATAAATCATGGACTGCTTACAGCTGAAACTGCCCTTAGTCATCAACATGCAATAGACTGAGTGACAGATTCCATCCTGACTACATTAGCCCCTGGTTCAAACGAGGCTCCTTTTTCTTTTTTTTTAAACTCTCCTACCATCTTGAACCTCACAGGAAATGAAAACCAGATGGCTGAGGATAGCTGTGTATAACATAAAGCTTAACTCATAAGGGAGAAAAAGACACAAAAGAGTAAAAAAAAAAAAAAAAAGCATATACATTGTTTAAGGAAATGACAGGGGTCAATTTGAGGTATCCTGGGTTTTTGATATCCTTCAAATACTGCTTCAGATATGGTTTTATCCTGAGGCTATGATCTGCAGCACATTACTCATTTTCATCTGACAGAAGACCTGAAATGTGGTTTCACTCTATGTTACTCCTACACATGTGAGCACAAGTGCAAAACTCCACAATCATTCTTAGCTACATTCATGATTTCTGAACTCCAATCTTGAACTAGACAGCACTCAGATACCTCCAAAATAATGAATTAATTTTATATTTTAATGATCATAGTGATAGATGATAATGGGATACATGTGCCAGATTTTTTCATTCAAGTAAGTGCAGTAGTCAAGAGGAAGTGGTAGAGTAGGTGAAAATATTTAAAGATGCACTATCCCACAATGTTAGGATTTTTTGTTTAATTCCCGGATCTGCAACAAAAAACAAATCACTTGTTACTAGACCCATTGCCAAACTAAACTGGCGAAATTCTATATTTTTGTTACTGTCTGCAAATCCCACAAAAAGACCAAAACTAAGAATGCATTAGTCCGTCTCTCAGTCAGTCCGTCTTTGGCACTTAGCCCCATTGGTTCCTACTGAAGACATACATCTTTAAAAAATGGTCGCAAATATATACTTTCATTTTCAAAAGTGGCTCAATTATTTCCCTGTAGTTTCTAGCCAACGTAACTCAAACAGGAGTAAATAGTGCATTTGTTGGGGAATATTTTAGCTGAGGATTTGGTGTGCTAGTGAGAATTGACAGCAGCAGGCATATGTGGGATTGATTCACTTTGGGTATGACCAGATACCTGGATAACGAATGACATTCCCGTCAGCCTCAGCTGTTCTTTGTATTTAATGCTAATTAGCACGTTAACATGCTAAACTAAGATGATGAACATGGTAAACATTACCTGCTTAACATTAGCATCTTAGCATTGTCATTGTGAGCATTTAATTTAATGCTGTGAGCAATCCAAACACAGAGGCAGATATATCAAAATCTGAATCTGGACAAATACAACCAAAACAATCTGCATGGCTAGATACTGCAGGTCTTCATGGGTCCCCTTGGTTCATAGTTATCTGACACACATCCTGAACTGTATTCAGTCTAGTCAGGTCAGTTAAGGTCCCATTGTCTTGCAGAAGGTCTCAGGTCTAGGTATCAATATGTCTAATACCCAAGTGGATCTGAGTGGACCCGCTCATGTGATGTGTCCAAAAGAAAATTATTCATGTATGTCGGGTTGTGGTAGGTTTTTAATGAGTCTACTAGATATGACTAGAGGTAACTGAGGAGATATGTTTTTTTTATAATTTAGGTGAACTGGCCCTGTTTAAACTGTTTAAAACAAATTATGCAATATGGGCAATATTACACATATTATATTACTGTATAATTAAACATTTATACTGACTGATTAAAAATCAAAAATTACATTCTCAGCGGACAAAACTAGTTCAGTACTCATAAGGCAATCAGCATATCTCACATAATAGCACATATTTATCACGTGTTTTGTAATCAGTTTGGTCAACCTCTCCCAATACCTCCTGGGGATTCTCCTAATGAGGCAGCTTTCAAATATATTTAATTCCTTTGATTCCAAATACGTAGAGCTTACAGCTGGTAAATGTTTGCTCATAATCCTACATGTAACTACCAGCATGATTAGACCTTTAAAGTATTCTTTTTGTAATCTACAATGTAAAGTCCATGAAGCACATTACGCTCAGCTGGTTAAGTCAACATCAAAGTAAAATCACAAAGAGCCTCATGTGGACACGGAGAGCTGCGCTACTACAAATGGCTGCAATATACTGGAAAGCAATTTATAGAGCAAAGTAGGCCTTTGTTTTTAATAACGGTGATTTATATATGTTTATCTCAGGAATCTTTACCTCACAATAGATCCCTTATGTGAGCTGCAATCAATTATATTTTTAGTTTTCTAACCATCAAGCAGACCTATGAAATATTCCCACCTGTCCTTCATGCCATAACTTTATTTGGGATTTTATTTTATGAGAAGAGCTGGTGGTGACTCATTTTAATTCAATTGCATGAACCGGAGGCACAATCTGTTTTTCATGTTCTCTGGCTCCGGCTGAAAACACCTGCCCTGTTCTCACAGCTAATATATTAAGTAGTAAGTGCCTGAGCAGATGTTGTAGGGTCAGCAGGGAGTCCAGGGCCTATAGAGCGCTCAATATTTATTGGACCAGATCAGAAGGCAATGACATGAGCCGTCTTCTCTCTTGATAAATCACGTTTTACATACAGGTAGAAGCTGGAGCATGCTCTACCTTTCTAGAAACACCTTTTCCCAGTTGTTAGCCTCTAAATCATTACAGAGTCTTGATATTAGCAGGTATTTCTACCTCTAGAAATGCCAATCAGGGAGAAACCTCTTGGAAAATGTTCAAAAAAACAGTTCAACTTTTTCCATTGGAAACTGTAACACACTGGAATCTCTTATTTGTGTTTGCTTTGCAATCACTCACAGAGATCAAAGCCCGCGCTTAAGGCCTCAGTGTCAGCACAAGACGTCAATGACATCTTCCATTCACACAGCGTCTTCTCCTCACATCTCACATGCACTCAGTCGTCACATCCCACAACAAAGAGAGATGCCCCGAGTTATCATCCATCAAACCGAGCCTTTTATGGCCCATCAAAAGACAATGAACTGCCAGAGTGAAAGGAGTGTTTGCAACATGAAGTGACAGCGAATACTCCAGACACAGATTAAACAGCGTTGGAAATGAGAGAGCTACATAATGTTTGGGTAATTTGTGAGAATTAGACGTTATGATTCATCTTTATGAAGGGAAGGAAGCTCAGATATAAGCACAGCATGGGTCCCCACTCTGATAGTTCAGGCATCTCAATTTACTTTGGTTTTGAAGTATAGGCTTCATATGGTTACAGAGTGAAACACTTTGTTTTCAAATATCGTCAAATGTCTTTAACGCCTTAGTTCTAAGGTATGAGCTACATGTTAAGATATAAAACATTCTTACTTTGCCTCAAAGGCATCCCATTTATTCCGTCTACTATCAAAGCATGTGAGGTTTAAGAATAAAGGGGGCTCCTGGCAGTACAGTACATCATTGTGAACAATACAAGACTTGCAACATAAACCATCAACGGCTCTTATCTCCATGGATTATTCCTCTCAAGTCAACCATCAAGCTCTGTGGGTAAGGCAACATATACAGTTGTGGTGTGCGCCACCACGTGCAGCCTAGATTTTGCTGAAGCATTCGGCAGAGTGAAACAGGACACCCACATGATTATACTGTATCCTGTCTGTTTCTGATTTATTGTGACAGCAGAAACTCCCTGCAGAACCATGTTGTCAGGTGCTAGGACTTGTGCTGTGTGGGACACTTGATAGGCTTCGGGCTTTTAGTCAAGACCTTGTGAGAAAGTCTCCAGAGACGCTGCTGAGAACACTCAAAATCCTCATTACTAAATATACAACCGCATATCTACTAATGGCTAACGGAAACAGACCACTCACACTTGGTTTGAAAAGTAGCAGCTGTGAATTTTTTAAAACTAGAAATACTTAAGGGGGTAATCCTCGAGATTCTCATTCTTTACCCCTGCTACGAAATTGTAAGTTTTTGGCCCTGTTGCTATTTGCTATTATATCTCAAAACCTAGGGAACAGATTTCAGTTACATTTGGTGAATGTTGAAACAACAATGGATCCAACATTATGAACATTTGAACGTTGTCATGAACTACTGTTTCCATGTATCTCATAATTATTTTTGTATATTTTTAAGCATATATGGCTACAAACACAGATTAAAACTTTCTTAACAAGTTTTATTATTACAACAACTAATTTAAAGGATTGTGCAGCCTTGGCGGGGGTATGTGCTCTTTGGCTACTGGTGCCATCTTTGGTGATGAGCAGTTATTGCTCTAGTGTGTTTTAACAGCACTTCTCAGAGATCACTTGTAAATAAATCATTGTCAGCAAGACTGATATTTTTTTCCTTAAACTTTGTGCTGATTACATTTTTGTTTTCTCTGCAGATATTCTTTGGTTTTTCCCTGCAAAAAAGCTACCCAACACCGCATATTTCAGAGCAAGAAATATAAAACTACCTAAAGGCTGAATAGCTATTGAGTTATATGAAACTTTTATTTATATGTGCATGTCACAGATCATTACCTCCTCTGTTGGGAGTTCAAACCTCTACTCTGAGTCACCTTTACACCAGTGCTGTTTGCCATTTCCATACTACATACTAATAGAATGCAGCATGTACTCACTACAAATTTTCATAGTATTCTGCTATAAGAAATCAATGTAACTTCCTGTTTTTGTAATTACAGGAAATAATACAAGATGGGCAGCAAGAGATGTCAATCAAACTGCAACTTTGATTAAACTTCACAAAGAGAAAGACAATGTTTTTCCTAAGATTTTACTTTTTTGTTTTCAGAGATGTACTGTTTCACCACCACCCTCAAATACATCTCATTTTTTCAGCTGTAAAGCAGCTCCTCCTTTGCAGCCTCCTTTGCAGTGACAAAATTAAGTATAATTAAGTATAATTTTGTCACTTTCCCAGTGTGAATGCAATGCATACTGAAAACCTTAGAATTATATGTAATATTGAATAGGCCTTTTGCAGAGGACATTTGACATGTTACAGAAGGAAAAGCACAGGTGTTACTAATAAAATTAATGATGGCTGAATTCCATTTAGCTGCTTCAGTTTCAGGGTCCTGGTATTGTGCATGCTGGCTCACTGTCATGACTTGCTGAGACACTTTAATAGAACGAAGCCATCGTTGATGTTATTAGTAACACCTGTGCTTTTCCTACTATGACAAGTCTGCTGTGAAAAAAGCCTACTGGGACTAAAGCTGTCTCCCAAATCCATACTACTTGATAATTCTAAGCAGATTTTGAGTATGTAGTGTGTTCACACTGAAAAAGTGATAAAATAAATAATACTTACAGTGAGTATGCATAAAACGAAATAAAATAAAATACTAATAATTGCTAACACAGGGACTATAAGTATGTACATACTGTGTGGAATTAGTATGTAGTATGGATTTGAGACATAGCTCAGGTATTAAAGGCCCTGGAAGGTAAGTCAATAGTCTTTCCTCAGTGAGAAACTCTTAAGAGAAGAAACACTGTGTTTGTATTCTCCTTTTTTGTGCATTTTGGTGAAACCCCAGGACCGTAGAAAACCTCTATCACATACTTAATTAAGGAGTTTAGCTGTGGCTGTCAGCAGCATTTGTCTTCAGTGATTCACAGCAGTAAGTCTTCAGTCAGGTGTGAGGATGTTGCCTTTAAAAATTCATCAGAAGTACTTTTCTGTGTAACACAGTGCATCTGGACACTAAACAGGCGTTTCTCACTGCAGGCGAGGGTGGTGGGGCCGGGGTCAAGTGGGGCCGGGGTGACTCTGGGCCTTGGCATTCTGTTTGTATTTTAGGAGTGTTGCCAGCCTCTAGAGGTGGAGATGCACAGCTGTCTGAGCCACTTCAGGAGTATGGACAGAAGGATTACACTCCACAGCAACTGCATGGGATCCTCCCTCGTGTTGTACACTGGAACATCTTAATCATTGCTTATCGCTCCATTGTCTCACATCACATGACGCTATGCACAGCCCTGTGTGCTATTTCAGGGAGACCAGTGAATCTTTCTGCATATGTTGCTCCTCTTGTTTAGTAATTCTCTGCTCTCTGCTGTGACAATTACATTAAAATAGTTCTAATTAGATACTGTGTAGTAAATTATTCATGATACTATCTTGGTTGGTGATCCCCTTCAGGAATAATTGAAAATATACTTAATTAACACTTTCATTAAAAGCTTCCCTGAATAATGTGCAATTGTTGCTTTTCTTCTGTCAGCCATTACATGTAATTGTTGTAATATATGTTTGTCTAGGGGGAAGGGACTACAGTTTATAGCGGTATCACCTGAACACAGCACTTTGAGCATGAAGGGAGGCATTATTCAGAATAAATGGATTATCAGGGAAACCAGCATAAATGACTCAATAAAACTGTTAAGCAGCCAGCCAGCGGTGGCCAACATGATTAATCGCAGGCGTTCCAAGATTGGATTTATTTTGTCTTTTATTTCTCCTTTAATGACTAGCCGCGAACACCACTCTTAATATATCGTCCATGTTTCTAGATTACCAGTGACTAATGAGGATTCAAAATGGCCGTTATCCACATTAATGTCTTTTTATTTGAAAAGTCAATACCGCCCGTGTCTGTGAGGAATATTCTAGTGAGAGCGACTTGCTGTGATCCGTTATAAGCCTCCCAATTAAAAGGCTTTTGGAAAGCATTAAGGTAGGCTGGCATTTATACGAGTACACGGGTGTATCGTTGTATTTATAATTTTCTACCGCTCTAGATATTACTCATTCAAATAGCTACAAGATTTTGCTTCTCCATTTATCAACCAGATCCACTTATCAGTATATTTACAATCCCTCCACATACATCTGAATTATTAAAAGGCTCCAAGAGTATGGTGTCACCTATTTTCTCCACAGAGGATCAATGTTCTGCATTGGTGGGATAAATGAAGCTATACTTTACATGTTGCTGTTTTCAAAGTGGTTTTAGCCCATGGAGGTGCAGTATATTCTTGGTGGAGGGCTCTCAGAAGGCCTTGTGTTGAAGCACAAGATATAGCTCAACTGAAAGAAAGAGTGCAACTCAGTAATGACCCCAGTGATTCATATATCCGTAAAGGAAATCAATCCCACATCAGCTAAGTGCAGAAACAGGATCCTCTGCAGCCTTTAAATCTTGGCACTTGGTAATATACACTAAACTGTAGGTTACATTAAACTGGAACATGTCATTGATGTGCAGAACAAGACAGATGAAGTTCATTACAGAGCTGAAAACAGGTATGAAGACAAAACATTGACTTCAATAACGGGCTGTAGAGAGAATGTAAAACGCAGGCCCAAGGCAGTGCTTTGTCAGACTGGACTGTTGTGCCACCAGACTGTTGTTCTTTCCATCTATGATTTAACACAGCAGAGCATGGCTAGATGGCACCCTGGAGAGGACTTGATTTTCATGTTTGCCAATCTTCCTCTATACCTGCCCGTGGTGACCATAAATACACTTTTATGCCTCCCGGAGAAATGCTTAAAGAAGCAGTTTGTCCAAGTTCTGTATGGACTTGCATGGCAATATTCTTGATTGATGACAGCAGCAGAGTTTAGAAGACGCCCCGGAGAGTTTTCTAATCCCATTTGTTTGGGAGTTTTACATTTGAGCATAATTCCTGCTTGGTTGTATTTATGCGGGTTTTGGACTCCTCTGCTCTGAGTCTTTTGTTCCCACAGTTCACTAATGAGGCAGAGCACCACCAGTGGCCATGGTCATCTCAAAGGGCATTTTGTGGAGGGATGCTGAGATGTGGTCACCCCAAAATAGGAGAGTGTTTAAATAGATTTAAAAAGATCTCCAGGAAACCTTTACCATGCTTGGCCAGCTAATAATAGGCAAATAAATTGTTCTTGGTCAGTTAACCCTTTTCAGGATCATTGATGGATTTAGGCTGCATTTCATCATGTTTGAGCAAAACCTGACTAGGGCTGCAACTAACAATTCTTTTCTTTACTGATTCATCTATCTTTTTTTTCTAGAAATCACATTTTGTATTTTATATTTTGTCTTAACATTGTCAAAAAAAGGTATATAGTGACTAACAGTAGCTTTTGCATTTGAAAAGCTAACCAAAAAATGTTTGGTGTGTTTACATGAAAATAACTAATAACTGTTAGTCAATTACCAAAACTGTCATTTATTACATCAACTAATTGATAAATCAACAAATCATTTTCTGTCTGCAGATCAGCCGAAAGATTCCAGCTAACCTTATTCTGTGGCACTTAAGTTCACAAAACATTTCCAAAACCCATAACTGTGGTACATTTCCAAATGATAAATAAGACAGGAGCCAGTTTTTCATAGCTGCTAAAAAGGTGAAATTTTGGGGATATAAAGTTTTAGCTTTCAGAGTAGGACAACATATTTTAGAGATGACCGGTGCATTTAGATGTTGAAATCAATCTCCAAAACATTTCTCTCAAATTGTATTATTTGCTTTATCAGTGCAGACTGATTTACTCATGTACATACTGTTGGTAATGAAATTAAAAGGTGCCCTGTGGAGTTTTACTGTCAACAAACAAAGCTGTGTTTACATTCACTGTTTTCCAAAAAGAACATTGCATGTATCCTTGACACAGAATAAACATGTTGTGAATTTCCTTCCTCATAAAACATTTGCGAAGGCAATTTTTTAATACAAGCGTGCAGTTTTCTTCACTGTCTTTAGAAGCACATTGCTACGCTTCTCTGCTTGTTACTGTCACCACCTGTCGATCAGCGTAATAGCTTAAACTAGATACATGTGTCCTTCCCCGCAAGCACAATGCAAACTAAATGGGGACCCACTTGTAAAAATATTGTTCCATAGGGCCACTAACGGTCAAACACATTGATTGCAATACAAATCTGACTATAGTTAGATTTTTTTCCAACTTCTCTCTTCTATGTGATTGCTGTTTAAAGGAAGCATATTTCAGTGAAAGAACAAGGATTATTGTCAGTGTTGTCACCATCTTGCCACCTGCTTAACCCCTCCTCAGTAGGCACTATACTAAGACTGACAAACTGGGAGGTCTGTATACAAAATGGAATGACCCTTTGCCAAAATAAAACACAGCTGGGCTATACATAGAGAAGTGGCCCTACAGCTTTTTCTGGGATTGATATATGTTAGCAGCATGACGCTGTCCCACCCAACGGCTCTAAACTATCATAAATGCCTCCCATCACAGAGCAGGGTGGGTCAGTGCTGGGATTGGTTTATATTGTTTTTATACAACAAACATCTCCCCTAATATTATTGTTGATTGACTTTCACGATGATATAATCATTTTTATTGTTATTGTTTCACAAAATTTAACAAATAGTCCCAAGTAATTTGGAAACAAACCTTAAAATGAAGTTTTTGTTTTACTTAAGAAGTAAGTTTTGTCTGCATAGCAGCAGATCACAGCTCATTGCTTTGAACATCAATTGTATTATATTGTGTATGACTTGCATACATGTTGTGACATGTTATTATCAGAAAAAATATTGTTATTAATACAGAGATACTGATTTCAACCATATCACTGACACCTAGTTTCTAAGTCCAACCTTTTCCTTTATCAAACGTTACACTCAGTGACTAATGACACTCTTCAACATCTTAGGCCTTGATGTCACCACGTTATTCTTATGTGAAAGATACTGTATGTTGATTGGGCACTGACACAAACAGGGCTATTTTAATACACAGGATCAAATTCATTAATTGCTGTCATCACATCAATCCAAGACCAAGCTAAAGGCACCCAGACAGAATTAACAGCTTTCAACAAATACTGTATGAACAATGTCATTTCTAAAACAAGTTATCAGCAGTTGGAGGGTGAATATATTGTACTGTAGGTTAATGACAGAACAAATAGAGACAAATGGGGCAGTGACTGAATGAAAGTATTGGTGCAAGTCAATATTTTCCTGCACGCTGAGGTTTCCATGACTGAGACCTAATTAACATAATTAACTGTCCAAGCTAAGAATACATTGAGCTCATAACAAATGGGGAAAAGGGTGGCTGGAGACACAATTTCATTAACCAGACCCATGTATTTCTAAATACAGTGGGATGCCAACTATTCAGAATCACTGATATTAAAAGGCAGTGAAAACATATTTTCTCCATCAGCCTCTTACTATGAGAAAGGGGGTCCTACATGACCACACAATTTTCTGCCAAAGTTCAAACCATTTTGGTTTTTACACATAAGAAATTCCTGTATTTGTGTTTTTGTCTGTGATCTTCTCTCTGGTTTGAAGTGATGCAGTAGGGGCCTTTCATGCACCAGTCAGGATTTGGCAACATTTAAATCAAAATCTGATGACAGTTGTGGGGTTGTTTGCTTATGTTGTCGGGCCGCTGTCAATCAAATCTGACCAAACCACACTCACACAGTTCTAATGAAGTAGATTAGCTGAGTATTTGTTATCTGAGTGTTAAACTCTTAATATATAATAACTAAGGATTTCTTTTTCAAGACTTTGATTGTTGCTTATTTAGTCATCAATATTTAATGCTATAAAGAAATAGTAAGACTAAAACTAAAAGATTTGAAACCAAGTTTTGAAGGGTTTTAAGGCTGCATTTTGTCATAGTGTGACTACGATTGCAAAGAACTATTTTTTGTAATAACTGATCAATCTATCAATTATTTTTCCAATGAATCAGTTCTAATTCCAATGAATGTTCCAATTAATCAGTCTACAAAAATATAGAAAAACAAAACAAATGCCCATCACATAATGTATTACCGAAGCTGAAGGTCGTGTCTTAAAATTACTAGAGTGAAAACTGCAATCAGAAAACCCAAAAAATATTCAACTTACAATGATATGAAAAGGCAAAAAACAAGACAACTTTTGTATTTTTTGTAAATGATTATAAAAAATGTCCATCTCACTAATCTATAAATCAACTAATCATTTCAGCACAAGTGAAAACCTTGTATATGTGGTTATGGTAATTTCTCATCTTTTCAGATCAGCTGAGCTGAAAGATGCCAGTAAGTTTATTATACTGTAGACCAGCGATTCCCAACCAAGGGTACGTCTACCCAAGTGCTACATCTGCAGTTGCCATGGGGCACAGCGTTAATTTGGAACATGATGACTGGTATCAATGAAGGGGTACTTGAACTCATCTGACAGAGTTATGTGGGTACATCGGACAAAGAAGGATATGAACCACTGGGAAAATTCTCCAACCAGATCTTGGGATCAGAAACCCCTTTTTTTGTTTTTTTGTTTTTTTTAAAAAAAAAACCTTTAGCCCAGATTCAAAGATTTGCCTCAAGGGATTTTGCAATCTGGACAGCATATGACAGACCCTATTGGCTAGTCTAAGGATAGAGGGTAAGGATCTAGATCCAAAATACAGCTAATTTCTAATTGAATAGCTGTTCCTCCACTCTGATATTTCCATGATTAATGAAAGTATTGACAGAATCAGAGATCTGCCCTAACGCCTGTTGGGTGATCCAGAGTAGAAACTGACAGAGGTGCTCTGAGCCAAATGAACAAGACTGAATCAGTCTGAATAACCGGCCCACATGGTTACCCAGACAGATACACTGTAACGTAGCATTTAGAGTCACATTACAGCGCCTTATGCTTTCCCAGTCAATAACAAGATGATTGGTTGGCAGCGGCATGTCTAGTTAGTGGGACATTGTTGCGCTTGACATTTATCATAGCTCCAGGGTCGTGAACTTGAGGCTAAACAGCAACTGAATCATTAAATGCGAATGGCTGCAATTTGGCCATCTCAGAGGCACTGACATAAGTGTTTTCATGCTGAAACGAGTGACTAACTTCCGCTAAGCTAAACACGCCTTTGTTCAAACTGGGACATTATGTGCTAAGAGGGACATATACTTCGGGGTTGGTGAAACAATGGCCGCTTTAACAAGCAGATTATTTGCTGCGTTTGATATTAATACCAATTACTATTACAGATGGATGTCTTCCTGTAATTAAAAAATGTGTTTTGTCTACAGAGGTCACGAAGGAACAATCATTCCTATTTAGACGGGATACATTCAGCATACTCAGTTCTTGTGCCTGTGACGTAGAAGAGCATTATAATTGTACCATACCAGGAAACAAATGGTATAAAGATCCAATTGCCCTTAACTATAAAACAATTGCTGCAATGGCCTTTAAAGGAGGTTATTTACCTCTGCTTGACAAACACTCTGACTCCAATACTGCAGATTTCTATTAGCAACATCTCTGTCATGTTTTGTGACTCTACATTTGAAAACATTTCCACTGTGAATGGAAATTGAACAAGGCGACTCTGTTATCAGATATATTAATTCAGAGTGCAGAATCCGTAGTTCAATAAAACAATCCAAATAGCTCAATTTCCACTCTTAAGCTTAAAGCAAATAGGATGCTCAATAAAAACATTGCACTGAGCCTCTCTGTTAAAAAAATCAATAGCTAGAGGACAAAGAACCTATAGCCATCACTTAATTCTCTTATCAGTGTGATTTAGGGGACAAGGATGATGTTAAATAACTGTAAATCCTTATCTTTGACTTTGTGGGTGGTTTATGGCAGTTTCAACAGCAGTTCAGAGACAGAATGTCCATACCTTCTGCCGGATACACGATTTATAGCTTTATTACTCTTTGTCTAAAAGAGCAGGGAAACATAATTGAAAGGAAGAGATAGTAGCTAGTGGGTGGAAGAGCTGGAGAGGGGGCATGCAGGAACTGAGACTCATCATTGCTAGAGACATATCACAGTGACAGTTTTATGGCTAAAGAGTCGGCCCTCTGTTTTTTGGGGGTCATTTTTATGAAACAAGCAAGATCCAATTTTCTGATTCATCTGCAAACGGTCCAGACTGAGTTTAGTATTCTAACACCAGGTTTCAAACTGGCCTACATGAGCATAGAGGTCACCGAGAGGGCTCGAGGAGTTGAAGTCATGAGTTTGCGCTCACACTGTCACAGGCCCACTCATATTTTTGCCCTCAGTGACAACAAGCCTATTGTTCTCCCTGATAAGGCTTCAGTGTGCACAGTAATGAGAATTAAGCAGGTCATAAGTCACAGAGAAATTGGGTGACAGCAGATCAATAGATAGTGGTGAAGCCTCAGGGACTATTACTGAAGAGGACCCCTTTGTTTGTCCACTGGTGGGGAGAGTTAGTGGATGTTCGGTTCTGAATTAACTGTCGAAACTAAGAATACATTGAGTTTATAAAAGGAGGGGAAAAGGCGCTTGGTGACACGAGTTCATTAGCCTGACCCGTGTGTTTTTGAAAATAGTGGAATGTCATTAAGATGTCACATCAATCTCCTTTTTTTTTTTTTTTTTAAACCTAGACAATGTTGCAATGCACCCAATTTAAACTGCAACTAAAATTATTTCAATTATTAGGGTCAGTTCACCCAAAAGCCAAAAAACATTTTCTCTATAGGAGGTACCTAGCCATGCAGATAGTTCTGGGTTTATTTGCCCAGGTTTGGAGATAAATGTCTCCGCTACCACCTCCATACAATTCACCCAATTAACACAATGTGTTAGGGTGGAGGCAGAAATCTCACAGATGGATATCTGAAAACCTATTGGCATTTTAAAGTAAATTTTATCATTTATGTATTTTAAAATCAGTTTTATTAGTATGCTGTGTTCAGTGTTGTACTGCCTGTCCTGCTGCACTATTAACTCACTAAGGCAAGTTCCTAACATCTTTTATTGTAATGGAAATACAGTTCAATCAAATCACCCTGGACAAATAAAACTTTAACTATCTGCATGGCTTGATACAACTAGAGGTAAGTGAGAAAATAAGCTCTATTGAAATTTGAGTGAAGTGACCCTTTAATTGTCTATAAGAGTCTACAAAATGTCAGAAAATAATGAAAAAGACATCCAAGGTAGCCTCTTCAAATGACTTGTTCTGTCTAACAACACTCCTAATTCCATTTACAATGATATAAAACAGATAAAAGGAGCAAATTCTGAAAAGCCAGAACCAGCAAATGTTTGGTATTTTTGAAAAATTATTAAATGATAAATTATTTGTGGTCAATTACTTGACTAGGCATTTCAGCACCACAACCAATTTAGCAATTAATCAAAAAGTCTGCTTTGCTGTTTTCAGTTTTCCTTTGTCTACAGGATAAAGTGTGTTACTGAGAACATGTGGCATATGTTTTTCTGTGAAAAGTGTACAGCGCGATTAGAGACGCCCTGCAGCCCTACACTGGAGCTGGAGAATGGAAATGCATGAGCCCTAATCTTTACAGTGTTAAAAATGATTAGCCAGAACATGTGACAACTCCGATAAAACAGATTCCCCCATTAACTTCTTAAGGCAAATGCATATTGTGGCCATCTCTCCGGGACATTCCCACTTAAATGCACCGATCATTTGTTGTTGCATTGCATTATTCCTGCCCCATAACCGGACCCCAGCTGAGTGAGCAACATGCCAATGATAACTAAAGATATTAATTAGTATATCACGACGGCGGCACATGCATTTTCACTATTAATAAATTCCAAGCCATTGGGTTGTGATTTAATTATGAATTATGTAAATGGTTGCCATGAATCATTTAGGTCTATGCATTTTATTAGCTAAATGGGAGGATTTACACACTCGAGTGATGACAGCACAAGTACAAGAATATTTAGTGACTTGATCACAACTTGTAGGGCCCCTGCTAATGGCATTTCACATTGATGAATAATTGACTAAAGATGTTGTTTAATGGCTATTAAAGGGTCATGTTTACCCATAGGTCTTCTATAGGTCTTTTGTTCTTTGGTGTGTGCATTAAGATTCTAGCACTGCATTATACATTATCACAACAAAATAATTCACATATAATTAATAATAATTCATATATTCTATACATTCATTTCCATGAAGTGTAATGTGATATTGTTGCACTATTAAGGATTTTTTTAATCTAAATGTTTCTAGATTAATTTATTATTGGACAACATTTTGATAAAAATTCTGCCAAAAATGATCTTTGACCAGTTCCTCAACTGTGAAGAGAAGCTTCACAAGCTAAACAATTAATTTAAAACATTAATCAATTGATAAATCAATAATGGAAAGATTAGTTGCACCATAGCAACAATAGTAGGGACAAGAAATAATATTTCAATCACTTGTTGGACAGGCAGTTACTGTGTAACAGCATAAAGGACAGAAGGATGAGGGTGACACATGTGCATATGGACATTTGTTTCTGTTATTATTTAATAGTGAAATCTATATCAGAGTATAGATATCTACATCTTTTTTTTTACCACTTTTCTTCTTGTCAAGTTGATGTAGTGCCAGGAACAAAGAGTATATTTAGCTTGAAGAGTGCTGTCAAATCAAACTGTCAGGCTGCACTTTTTGACGGAGTCGTATCGCTCTCTCATCTGTCAGTCAAAGAGAAAGACTGCTGCCAAAGTCAAATTTGAGAGTTGAGAGGAGCGGACTTACATGGCATTTCATTGTCTGAGAGAGCAGAGAAGTCTGACAAGCACTGTTCAGCTCTGATTTTGAATTTGTGGGACATGTTTGCTAAGTAATAAAGTGCAGTAGCGAGTAACAAGGTGGATAGTTGGTACAGTAGGTCACGTAAATCTTAACTCTGAAATGCTAGGGAATGGACTTAAAGTTTCCTGTAATCTGTGATAAAAACAGAATATTGCCTCATCACACATACAAAGAAGGCCCACACATTTCAGAGCACATTAATCATCCTGGCATGTGACATCATAAAACACTTCTTCTCATAGACAATAGACTCGAGTCAGGCCGGCCTATGAAATTCAATCATCACACAGTGTCAGACATTGTTCTGGCACACCAGAAAATTCCCCGACCCGGGGAGTGTGTCTCTCTGTTGGATTGTTATGGTGTTTACTCACACGAGAGGTTTACCCCGAGGCGAGCTCCACACCTCAGCAGCCCAGCTGGAAGCGTCCCAGCCCCCTGGAGGAATACTCTGCCCTCCCCTGCTGTCCAGAGTCTGTCAGTAAGCAGCAGCGGCAGGCCAGCAGCCAGGGCTGCCTGGGAACTGGAGATCAGTGAGCAGAGAGAGCATCAGATGGCAAGCTATCCGTCAGGCAGAACAAGTATGAGGAGGTGTACAGTAATTTAGAAAACAGCATTTGGTCCAAATCTTGCTCCCTGTGAAAATGAATACCCTCTTTAGCACACTGTCATTGTCACACAGGAAGCTGTGCTAGCACTGTGGCCTTCACATGCACTGGATTTGTTGCCATCGTTTGTATTCAATAGTTTCTCTGTCATTGTTTAAAAATATTAGTGAATTATTATTATTATTATTATACTGTTGTCTGGTATGCAGCACTCAAAAAAGAAGGCTCATTTTTCCCCTCTAGTGGATACATTTCTTTCTGTGTCTTCCCTTTATTCACTAGATTGAAGATAAGAAAATAGAAAAGTATAAACTACATCCCCTCCACAGAGTCCGAGGTCATTTTTGCCACAGTGCTTTACATGCACTGGGGGAATGAAATGTTGCTTGTTCTCCTCAGTAAGCTCTTACATACTGTAAATGATTAAGGATTTTGATAACTTAATTTAAAGTTTATTTAAGTGCAGATTAATGAAAGCTTGAGGCATTTATTAAGAGATTTATGTGACCCTGAGTTTGTACTTAGCGGTGTATGTAAATTTGGGGATGATTAAGGCATTTTAAAGATTTTCTTTAGGGTTGTTTGTCTGCTAGTCATTAGGTTTGGCATTTCTTTACCAACTAAAAAAATATTTCTTAATACATGGCATCATTGTTTGTCTAGCACAAATATACCAAATGACAAAGCAGAATTTCTGCTTTGTTGTCTACCAGGTACTTTTCTATCAGAAAATCAAGTGCATTTATCAGAATAGTCCTACAAATGACAAAGCAGAATTCTGCTTTGTCATTTGGGTTAAAGGTCTGCAGCCATGCCTGCTGAATGTACTGAAAGTTTTCACCTCTACACTTTTAGGAGTTTTTCTTGTTGTGTTTTGTTTGTCAAGTAATCATGAAAATATATCTGAAATGATCTGAAAGCATTTCTTTGTGTGAAATGAATTAAATTTAAAAAATGAGAGAAAAGCTCAGTCGAACTGGTATAAAGACTTAAATCATATTTAAAAAAGGTCACATGTAACAGTTTCCCCCACCAACTTACTTATACATTTAATGAGTGACGCATGATTCATAGCAATTATGAGAGTAAGATGTTAATGGAAGCTGTGATTATTAACAATAGCACTCAATGGCAGATTACGAAATAAAAGTTTAATTGTAACAATTTAGCATAAGTCCTGCTTTTCACAAAAATGGCCCAGCGTGACACAATAAAGAAATAGGCAACTCTGGTCTCTTTGGTTGATTGGCTGATACTCTCCCTACAGTCAATTATCTATAGCACTTATCTCTGCACTGTAGTTGCAGTAATAATGTGTTCTGACCCCCGGCTCGTGTCTCACGCAGGTGTAACCAAACGACAGCCCTCATCACGGCATCAGTAGCAGACACAGAGTGTGTCTGAGAGGAACACGTAAGACAGGTAGCATGACCGTGCTCACACAAAGCACATTTGTCTGAAGACCTGACTCCCTTTGGGGAATTGTAAACACACCTCCATATAACACACACACACACACACACACACACACAGTTCCTGGGTGTGGAGGTGATGTGACCATGCCAGAAACAAAAACAGACACACACACAGCGGGTAACCTGATCACATGGTCTCTAATTTACAGGGCGCTTCACGTCACGCTGCATTTTTCTCTTTCCACACTGATACTGGGGTCAAACCAGTATATCAAGCCAGAACTAGTGTTTTATTAAAGGTCAACCATATAATCCACATGTGAAGAAACTCAATCCTTGCACCAACAAAAATATTGAAAAAGGGCACAAAATGTTGTCTACCAGGTACTTTTCTATCAGAAAATCAAGTGCATTTATCAGAATAGTCCTACACCATGCCATTTTCTTCATATCATCAGTATTTTTTACTGAAGACAAAGTCAAAATGTGTAGCATCACTATAAGTGAGCGTCATTGCCTTGACAACATTGCCCCTTGCTGTATCAACACCTATATTACAAGTCTTCACCTGCAACTTTTTTATTGTCCATTTCATTTGTTTTTATTTCATACAGGAAGGAAATGTCCCATATGTTATCTTCAAAGTCTATTTATTAGCTTTATCACGTTAATTATAGTATTTACTATCTAGTTATAATAACAATGCCGTGATATACAAGAGTTATTTTATCATATGTTGATAAAGTTTTAAATACTCAAAGTTCCCTGCAGGGTTGGCAAATACAGTAACGTGTATTAGCTTTTTTTAATACCGTTTTTGGTCTTCAGTTTTATTTTTACATTATATTTCTGTGTATATATCTCCTTAACATTTTTTAATAAAAAGAACTGTCTGTTTTAGTGTCTAATAATGATAAAACCATCATTATAAATGACTGGTAATTGTACTTTTGAGGATGCATATGGATAAGCAGAAATTCATTTAGTGGAGTCGTTATCTGGATTTGGGCAGAAATCAATAAATTGTTAATCATGTGTCAAGCCGAAATGTAAAATATACACACAACAACAAATATATAAGTCAGGATTGAGAAAATATATTATACTGTCAGTATACTGTAACTGGAAATAACAACATAATCCCTTCACAGCTATAACCAGTAGAGTGCACAGGAACCATTTGTGAAAACTGAGCATGTAGTTTTTCTACACTTCGTTGCCATGACAACACTGCCCCTCTCTGTTTGAACACCTGTATTACAGGTCTACATCTTCACCTTAAGGGGGTACACAAAGATGGATGGATGGATGGATTTTGTTTGTTTTCATTCATCGAAGAAGGAAGAGCCTCGTGTTATCTTCACATTTTTTCAATTCATTTCATTTTTATTTTTATTACATTATTTATTATCTAGTTATAATAATAATAATAATAATAATAACAATAATAATATGTTCTTTTTATCATATTCTAATACAGTTCTACATACTTCAACAGTCAATATTAACTGTTCGATTTTATGTACAAAATGCAAATATTGCAGCTTAAGTGGTACTACATTCATCTGACAGATGTAACTAGTTACTCTGCAGATTAAGACTGCAGATGAATGCTGTTTACACATGAATGCATCTGTAATAATAATGTAATATAATGTATATAATAAAAACTAAATGGGACCATTCTGCATGAAAGGTACTTTTACATACTACAGAATAAATTCACCTGATGGTATTGATACTTTTACTCAAGTAAAGAATGCGAATACTTCGTCCACCGCTGTTCAGTTACACTTTGACATAATGTTTGTAATATCTCCTGACATCTTCCAATAAAAAGGGATATGCATTTGCACGCAACAGCGAGTCGTAACAGTGGGCGTCTGTTTTGCAACCCTATCATGAGGACTGCTGCAGGTCATATGACCGTCATTAGCTCTACGTGACTGACCGAATTTTTAAGGTTCGTTTAAGCAGGAATTCATTCGGTCGCTCTCTCCGAACCAACAGACCATCATCGTACACGCAACTTTGTGGTGAGTTGTTTTTTGTTGTTGGTTTGCAGCTGCATGAGGGGTTCGTCTAATGGCTCTAGTCTTAGCTGTGTAACATGTTTCTTTAGGTGTAATCTGTCTAGTTCATTGGGTTTATCAAGTATTGGGCTTTTAGCACGTTTTCCGTGTGATTGGCCTAGTTGGAGCCGCTGCACTGTATGTTTTAACATTATTCTCGTTTCATCGGCGCTGAACCATATGTGCTGAACACAATGGCAGTCACGTGAGAATAGTAGCCGGACTCTTAAATGCGTAGCACGCCAATGTAAAACGCAACAGAAGTCTCCAATGCTGATCGCTTTAAAAAAACAGCGGAGCGTCGTCTCTATTCGTAGTATTACGGTACAATGCTCAGCCTACGCGGAAGCGTGTGAACTGGGGTCAGATTTAATCGTGTGGTATCATATTTGACGATGTCTTTTCGTAATATTTCCAAAGAGGCACTGGTTGGATCCATCACCATAGGACTTGTTTTTGTCGCCGGTTATTTCTTTGGTAAGAACGAAGCCTTTACTTTCAAGCTTTATAACGTCGCTACTACACCAAGGTAACCTGTCAGCAGGAAGGTGTCTAAGGTAAAGGGCAGTGTGAAAGAACAATCATTGACTCATGTTTGTTTCGTCTAAATATAGTGTTTTTTATGTAGACTTGGTGGTCTTATCTATCATTAAACTATCCGTGAAACCATTTGTATTTTTTTCACAAGTAGAATAAAAAAGGTTTCACAAAAGTCATATAGGGTTTAAAGCTGCTTATAAGCTCTGAGTGGTAATCTAGTCCAGGTTTCACTTGCAAAAGTACAGCAGTTTTCAGAGTAGATCTGAGCTTGTGTTCTGGACACTAACAAGTAAAACCACTCTTTTTCACAAATCTGAAACAGGATTTAATGCTTGTTTTGTATTTTAAGCTTAATATGATATCTGGTGGCAATGTGGCAACACATATTCTCCTTTTAGGTTTTGTCTGTGTGACAAGAATATACTTAGTATTATTGTGGCTTTCTTTATACTGTGAACTTGGGGGGGGGGGGGGGGGGGTNGGGGGGTTAATTAGGCATTTGAATTTATCTCAGATTGAGATTCATGGAAACAAATGAATGCTGCACAGAGTGACCTCAATTTGAGTCTTAGGTTATGCTACTTTATAGCACTTTTTTCCCAGCTAAGATTACATCATACACCAGTTAAGCCTTAAATCATATGCTTTACCAGGGTATTACATGGATATAAAAACTTGATAAATTGAATGTATGAACATTAATGTCTTTATTAAAAGTTGAACTTAAAAAGTATGCATGATCATGTGAGACCTGTTTTTAACCTTATACAGTATGATATAATTTATTTTCCTTAGACACTGCCACAGGTTTACAGCTCAACAGATTAACGCACTGTACAGAGCCGCCCAGTACAAAGTCCCCCTTATACCCAATCATTCACTTTCCCATCTGGCTTCTATTGAACCTTATCATGGTAATTACAAAACTGCAAAGCCTTTGAATAAACATGAATATCCAGTTATGTACAGACAGAGTTCCTGAACTGACATGACAAAGTACTAGTGCAACTACCAGGTGAATATTAAAAAACATTTGGTGCACGTGCAAACCAGAAACGTAGGGACACAGATGTCACGAGAATGTGTTAGTCCAAACTGATTCATTGCATTTCCCTCAAGATGTCAAGATATATTATCTTACAATTTCCAGTGTTCATTTTTTTATCTGCATCTGTTGCTGCTGGTGCAATAATTGCATTTCCCCACTGAGATCATTTAAGTTTTATCTAATCCAAATCAAATAACGTACATTAACTAGACCAGACTTCAGTTTCCTGAAAGACGTATAGGCTGGATGGTAGGTCCTTTGGCATCATCATGCTCTTAAGATCCTTATAATTGTTTCATGTTCATGTTGTTTCACCCTCAGGGAAAAAGAAATCTCCCAGAATGAGCATCTCCAAAAGTCACTGCGGGGGAAAAGACAACCCACTGATGCAGTACATCCTCAGTCACTCCATGAGGGAGCACCCGGTCCTGAAAAACCTCAGACTGGTAAGGATGTTTTGGTATCTGGAATACTGCTGTGCTCTGGCACAATTAAGCACTCGATGTCATAAGATGTAATCATGTTTCACAATGTAATTTGTGAATCTAATGCAACTGGTTTCCGCCTATTGCTGTCAGAGGACAATGGAAGACTCCTGGAACATCATGATGGTCGCCTGTGAGCAGTCACAGTTCATGGCCAATCTGGCAAAGATAATAAATGCCAAGAAAGCATTGGAGATTGGTAAGGGCCTCAGACTTAACATCACATCTAGTCTCTGAAGCATGCACATCTGCCACAATCCTTAATCTGTTCAGACAGACAGAGTACCTTTACATGCACACACGAATCCAGGTAACTAGGACCAAGCGGGTTGCGCAGGAAATTGCATGTTAGAAACCTAGTGGTTACACATATACAGTATGTGGCCAAGACACCGGCTTCCTCCATGAGAAATCTAGCTGGGGAAATCAGGTTTCTCTATTACAGATTACTTCCGTCATGCTGATTTTAGTGCCCTCTCATTGCAGGAGTATACACTGGTTACAACACACTGAACATGGCGCTGGCTTTGCCTGACGATGGAGTTGTGGTGGCATGTGATATCAGTGAAGACTACACCAACATTGGCAAACCCTACTGGAAAGAGGTACCAATCACATCTATGTTTTACTATTTGTCAAAACACTATTATCATGGGGTTCATTATGTGATGTGTAATACTGCTGTATTGTTCCCATACTGCAAAGTGCTGATCAGTGCAGAGGATTTTCATACCCCACAGGTAATAGACATACTGTAGTTCTGTTTGACACAAGTCTGTGCATCTGCATGTGGAGCATGCAGATGCACAGTGCTAGGCACTCTGAAAAGCAACTACCAACCCAAGTATTTCAATAATCCTCTCTGAAAAGATTTAGAGTTTAGTTGATTAACAGATTTCAGAACACATTTGGTTCCAGCCTCTCAAATGTGGGGATCTGCTGGTTTTCTCTACTTTATATCAATGTGAGTTCAATATATTTGGGTTTTGGACTGTTAGTAACAAAAAACAAGAAGTTTGAAGAAATTCACTGGCCTCTCAAAAATGTTTATTGGTATTGTTTACTATTTTGTGACACAGACTAAATT
Source organism: Maccullochella peelii (assembly GCA_002120245.1). Classification (NCBI taxonomy): domain Eukaryota; kingdom Metazoa; phylum Chordata; class Actinopteri; order Centrarchiformes; family Percichthyidae; genus Maccullochella; species Maccullochella peelii. The sequence continues at coordinate 593 of LKNJ01001567.1, read as the reverse complement.
AGTCATTTAAATTAGTCAATGAATATAACCATTTGTTGCCCTATGGGAGCGTGATTAAACAATATTGCTATAAAAAAGTGAACAAATATTATTGCAATAAAAATCATCTTAAAAATGATTTGCATCACTGCCTTCAGAACTTAATTTTGTGACTTAAGTTTATTCTGATTGGTCAAAGTCAATAAATTCAGACTTCCACCTCCTTCTCAATGTTTCAAAGCACAGTATTTTGAATAACTGCTTATTTCTAGGTTAAGATTTTGTTTTAGGGTAAATATGTTTACATGCTTGTTCATATACATTCTTGTATTCATGAGTAATTTGAATATTTAGAATGAGCCTAATATGTAGCTTATGTACATTATGTAAACCTGGGGTCAGCTGTATCCAGGCTGATATAACTACATCTTATTAGGGCCCGAGCACCGACCTTGGTGCGAGGACCCTATTGAAACTGAAGGAATTATTAGGGCCCGAGCACCTTGGTGCGAGGACCCTATTGAAACTGAAGTGAACTAAAGTTATCAAAAGCTTGAGTTTTCGTCGAAAGGCGTGGCCGCTACGGGACCGCCATTTTCAGTGTGTCGCCGCCA
>LKNJ01001566.1:165582-180635 GCA_002120245.1 Maccullochella peelii | reverse complement strand
GCCCCACACACACCCATTATAAACTCAGAAAAGGACTGAAAAAAGCATAAAACTAAAACTGTGATTTATCAAAAACTGTAAAAGATATCAAAAAGTTGAATACAAGTCTAATAGCTGAACATCTTGTGACCTGTTTAAAGTTTAAATGGAGTCTGTAGCTAAAAGTATGCGGAACTGGAAGCATTTCAAAGTAGAACGAGTTGAAGAGGGTTCTCCATTGACTTACATTGTAAATGTTTTTTGAAAAAAGCTTAATATTTTAAAAAGTATAAAATGTATAAAAAAGTTAAATACAAGCATAAATGTCCTTAAAGAGCTGAACATTTTGATAGTTGAATGGTTTCTGTAGCTGAAAGTATGCTGAAGTAGTAGGCCAGCGAAAAACGTACGGAAGTAGAATAAAGAACAGGATAACAATAGTGTGAATGCCGTATCAGCATTCCCACTAATAAAGAATTTTTGCGTAGAAGAACATATGTTGTGAATGCTTCCAGCATTCACACCAATAATGAGGCACCCAACAAAGCCACTGCAGTTGAAATGATGTTTATTGTGTCAGTGCATATCCAGTAGTTTAAACGTTGAAACCGTTGCTAAACCACACAGTTGTCCCAACCCAAAAAAAAAGTCACCCCCCTCCCTCAGGCAGCTAACACAGTGGCCATGTATGAGCAATGTGTCGCATTACATACACGATTCATCTGTACATCTTGTTTATTAAAGCTTCAAGTGATGTAAACTACTTCATACTCTGTTAAAGTGCTCCGACTGTCGTTTAAATATGGACTGGATGAGGGGACAGTCAGTTTTACAAAAAATACTCAAACTTGTCAAAATCAATGTATTCTGAGTGTAAACGTGCTTCAATACTGACAGATCAGCTAAGCATGTTAAAAATGAAACGCTTGGTTGCATGTATGTGCACTCACAGTGTGTTTAAAAAAAGCTTGAAATAAATGAAATGTAAAAACAGAACTCCCTCTGGTCTCTCTGGATTCAGATCAAACTCCCTGAAAGCAGGACGTCTAATCTGATCCACTATAGTAGTCGTCATCAGTCTAAACCAGAGACATTTTCTATGATTCAACTGTACAGACACTAAAATAGTGAAACGGCGGTAACAAAGCCTGGTCCTGGAAGAGCCAGGAGTGTCTTTGTTAAAGCAGAGATCTAGTGTTGCAAACTCACAGCTGCTATCACTGAAATGTGAATGACACAAGAAACAGTTAAACCAAGAAACAGTCATCGACCCCTTCTCTTGAGCCAGGCGTGAGGACTTTCTATGGCAAGAAGGGTTCAGTTCATCTTTACACAAACCGGCCTTCACTACAAGCTCTACTTGAGCCTCCATGAGCAGAGAGGTAGGGAGTACAAATATTGCACAACCACATGTGCAGGGTGGAAATCAGGTGTTTTGTAGATAAAATATATCTTCTTACAATTCACCACAGACCATTAGTTCATTTTAGACATTTTTAAACATTACAAAATCAATTTAGGCACTGGGTTCTGAGAGATGATGTGATTAGCATCAACGTCGCTGCCATTCATAATCGGAAAGCCCAATGTCATTGGTCCATGTTTGGAATCAGGACGAACGCTCGCATCTGTAATTTTTAGGGTATGGAATGAGAGCAGCTGGTGCTATATTGCTCCGAGAATAACGGTTAGGGTAAGCAGACGGCATCATGGGTGACCAGCCATTACACCGCCATCTCTTCTCGGTCGGGGGCCGGCTCCTGTAGAGCCGGGCGCCGTAGGGAGGAGCTTCAGGGAAGGGAGCGCTTCCCCTGAGGAATCAGCCAATAGGAAGCCAGGTGACGTTCCACAGGGACACACCCTCTCGCTCTCACTCACTGCTCCCCTTCAGGACAGAGGGGGTGGAGTCTGTGAAGGTCCTGAGAGTGACAAGCGAGAGGACAATGTTAGTACGGCTGCATTTTTCTGACGATTTTAACAGCTCTCTGAATGTGTTTCAGATCTGATCTTTACCTGATGGGGTGGAGCGGCCAGGTGGACTGCACCGGTGTTGGCAGGGCAGAGCTGGGGCTCATCAGCATGGCACTGTAGATGTTGGCTGCAACTACCAGGATGCAGAGGAGGATCGGCCCGATGATGGCGCCCTCTAGACCCAGATAATACGCTCCGCCTGCCACTGCCAGACCTGTCAGATACGGGTGTCCACCCCTGAGATACGGAGACAAGACAGATCAACACAAAGAAAGAAAATGTAAACATATAGAAATGCGTCTTTTGTTTTTTTTTTGTTTTTTTTACATTGACACACATATATGCATACATGTGTTACTCCTATATTGTATGGTTTAAAGGTCCATGATTTCAGCGATGGGATTTCCTACTGTAAGTGAATGTGTCATCTCAATCAGCTGTGTGTCCTCAGATCCAGTCAAAGGTTGCCATGGGAAGAGGCAATAGGCTTCACAGAACACACTGATATGTAATATGTTCACATACTCTTTAAAATATAGGAGCAGGTCACAAGTTGAAAACTCCTATCATCTCTGTGTTTGAGGTTACAGGCAAAACACAGACACGCATACACACACACACGTTGCTATGGTGACTGTGACACCCTGAGGGAGTGGAGGGAGGAGGGGCAGACTGCAACTTAGAGAGGTCAGACAGTGTGTATTTGTGTATTAGTATCTGTATTATTACTGTATGTGTCTGTGTGTGTGATGTATTACTGTGTGTGTGAGTGTGAGAGAGAGAGACAGAGGAAGGTTTGAATTAACTAACGGTTAAAAAGCACAGAGGTCACAACTGCCAAAAATAGCTCAACATCAATCCACCAATCAGAACAGAGGAACAAACTGATGGAGGTTTAATCAGTTTATATATCCTTTATATATCACATATATCCTCCATAGAATACATGCTCTTTCAAGTGTAGAAGCTGTGGCAGGTTAAAATGTCCTATCAGGTTCACAGTTCAAACCCTTGTGTCTGACACTGGTTACTATGGTGTTTGGGGGGGAGATGGGGCTGTTGGCAGCCAGCAGCTTGTCTGGGGAGTTTGTTTAGGACAAAACATTTGAGCAGTAATCAGACAAGAATTGAGAGTGCACATGAACAGATTTATAAGACTAAAACAAGTCTGAAAGTAACAGAGTCCAGAATCACACACAAGTGCAACCAATCTTTTTAAGACGCATCTCAAGAGGTATGGATTCTGTGTTTTTTGTAATTAATTATATTGCATATCTTTGCGTGTGAAGAATATGNGATAAAGTTAAAAAAAGGCAGAGAAATCACAGTTTCAAAACACCTCTCATTTGTGTTTTGCTCAAGACCGTAGGAGACAAAATATCATTAGCGTTAATGAGACAGTTGAAGGACTTTCTGATGCTTGGAGGCAGACAGTTCAAAAACTGTATGTACTATGGCTTAAATAGTTACATAATCTGAACCAGGACAGGTTTGTCTACATTCTGAGGTGAAATTATGCATGAAGAGTGAAAATTGTGGAAACGAGAGCAAGTTTAACAGGAATTTTCAAGACGATTTTACAGCTGCCCTACACTCTAGGCGATGATGTCACCCACTCTAGCTTTAAACATTCCGCCCCACACACACCCATTATAAACTCAGAAAAGGACTGAAAAAAGCATAAAACTAAAACTGTGATTTATCAAAAACTGTAAAAGATATCAAAAAGTTGAATACAAGTCTAATAGCTGAACATCTTGTGACCTGTTTAAAGTTTAAACGGAGTCTGTAGCTAAAAGTATGCGGAAGAAGAAGCATTTCAAAGTGGAGCAAGTAACAGGGTTCTCCATTGACTTACATTGTAAAAATTTTTTGATATTATAAATTTTTTGAAGTATAAAATGTATTAAAAAGATAAATACAAGCACACATGTCCTTAAAGAGCTGAACATTTTGATAGTTGAATGGTTTCTGTAGCTGAAAGTATGCTGAAGTAGTAGCAATAAGAAGAAGAAAAAGAAAAATAAAGAACAGGATAACAATAGTGTGAATGCTGAATCAGCATTCCCACTAATAAAGAACAGGATAACAATAGTGTGAATGCTGAATCAGCATTCCCACTAATTAATAATTGGCAAAGATAATGATCATTTTTTATAAATGTGTTACTAAATTTTCAATAGCAGGATTTAAATGTAAATTGAATTAAATTTAATTAACTGATTGTAATTAACCCATGAAAAAAGTTTATAATTCGTCCAGTGGCATGTTCTAGACCACACAGACCACAGATGCAAACTAGAAAACACTGCTGCTCAATCTTGCAAGTTTGTGATATTAATAACAGTAATAGATAATCATGGGATACATGTGCCATATTTTTTTCATTCAAGTGCAGAATTTCATTAGAACAGAGGTTTTCAAACCATATTTCCAGTTTACCCTCTAAGGTTTATGACAGAGGGTGTTGGGGATGTGTGGTTGTCTGAAAGAGGGCCCACAGTGACCCCTGCATTATGAAATTGTGTTAAAAAATCTTATCTTAAGATATCATAAACAGCAGTGTTTTCTAAAGTTCTGCGACAAATCCAACCACTTGTTCCTTGGCCCATGGTCTATTTCCACCAGCCTAATAAATTTGAACCAGTTTAAGCATCTGTTAATGTTAGAGGGGAACTTAATTGACATTAGGTAGGTTGTTGACAGAGGAACTGATTTAAGAAATTCAAGATGACTATCACTATCCATGTGGAATAAAGAAGCATTTTACCTCTTTGGCCTGCAAGCAGTAGCCACTGCTGGACGGTGGACAGGGAATCTGTCTGCAGGATCTGACAAAGTAGCTCCAACACCTGACAAGAGTGCAGTAGGACCATCACAACATTAGCCTTCAAACGACATAAATTTAAAGTTATTAGTGAATTTCTGAAGGTGTCTGGTGACAAGTTAATTTCCAAAAGCAATGCAAATGCGGTATAACCCATAAAGCTGTGTGCTCTGGAGAATTTTTATGATGTTGGAAAGCTCCTTTTGATCTGCCACTAATCCTTCTTCTTTGGAATGAAATATTACATGGCTGTGCTTCAAACTACCCCAAATTACACTTTTCTAACTGTTAAAGAGCTAAATATTAGTGGAGGAGTATTTCACCATGAGTTCTTGATCATGGAAGGGCTGAGGATACACCAGGCGCTGGGAATGGGATCTGCGTTGGTAAGACTTGGAGGCTGGAGGGATGATCCTCCCGGTTTCAGCTGAATATTGGGTCTTTCGGCGGACAAATTCTTCCTCAGGTCGGTCCTGGAATACATTGACCAAATCAGTAAGTATTGTCTACAGCCATGCAAGTAGCTCTGTGAGGCTGTATTTGAGTGTGTTGCTTTGAGCTAAATGCTAACATAAGCATGCTAACATGCTGATTTTTAGAAGGTATAATGTTTACCATTTCCACCATCCTAGTTTAGCATATTAGCAGGCTAAGATTTGTTAATTAGTGGGAATGCTGATTCAGCATTCACACTATTGTTATCCTGTTCTATATTTTTTTTTTGTGACCTCTGTGCTTTTTAACTCTACGTCTGTCGGCAGGTTTAGCACAGTGGTCGCACCGTTGACTTTGATACAGGAGATCATGGGTTTGATTCCCAGTCAGGGCAAGGCCAGGGCTTGCTATCACAACTAAAGATTGGGTACCAATAAATGTCATTAAAGAGCTTCTTTAATTGTTTATTTGGGCTTTCCACGGCCACATATATCCTCCATAGGATACAAGCTGTAGAAGCTGTGGCAGGTTAAAATATCCTATCAGGTTCACAGTTCAAACCCTTGTGTCTGACACTGGTTGCTATGGTGATTCTGGGGGAGATGGGGCCGTTGGCAGCTGGCAGCCAGCAGCTTGTCTGGGGAGTTTGTTTAGGACAAAACATTTGAGCAGTAATCAGACAAGAATTAAGAGTGCACATGGACATATTTGGAGTCCAGAATCACACACAAGTGCAACCAATCTTTTTAAGATGCATCTCAAGAGGTATGGATTCTCTGTTGTAATTAATTATATTGCATATCTTTGCATGTGAAGAATATGGTCATCTTGTATTACGTCTGTGTAGTATTAGTAAAGGTGACATTGGTCATATCGGATTCTACAGCAGAGTGTCCAATCATGGTTTCAGGGATTGAATCAGTTATTTATTTGTAGTTCCTGAATAACAATCGGTATGGGCTATAAATCATATCTGGGAAATTTAACAAAGTGCTAACAGATCTAGTTTAATATGTGATGACATCCCCAATAACTATTGTCTCCATTTAACCGTATCTCTGTTGCCAGGTTTAGCACAGCAGTTAGACCGCTGACTTTGCGCAAGAGATCAGGGTTTGATTCCCAGTCAAAGCAAGGCTCATACGACTTACGGTTTTTGAATGATGGTGACTTTTCTGAGTGAAACTTTTACAGGTTTCTCTCTCTCTGTCAGGCAGCAATTTAGTTACACACACAGCTGATGTTGATAAACTGATTAAACATCATGCTTTTTAACTCTTCCTCTGTCAGCAGGTTTAGCACGGTGGTAGCACCGCTGACTTTGGTACAGAAGATCAGGGGTTTGATTCCCAGTCAGGGCAAGGCCAGGGCTTGTTATGTCTTTTTTTCTCCCCCATTCTCTCTCCATATTTAGAACTTCCGTTTAACTCTATCTCTGTCGGCAGGTTTAGCACAGCAGTTAAACTGCTGGCTTTGGCGCAGAAGACCAGGGTTCGATGCCAGGTGTGAGGGCAAGCCTAGGGCCTGTTCACAACTAAAGATTGAAGAGGTACGACACAAATGCTAGGGCAAGGGGGAGCCAGGACAACATTTAGACCACCAGAGGTTTTGGGTACCAAGCCCCAATAACAACCTATAGTAGAGAGGCTGATGATAACAATAAATAGAAGTGAAGTACTCTCTGATGTCCTAGATGTGATGCAGATTTAAATCCAACAGGGTGATGAATGAGATGAGCAAGAAAGATAGTAGCTGCTAACCGTTGTGGCCAATCTCTTTTTGTATTGTTTCTGCAACGGTAAACAGTAAAATATGTAGTGAATATATAATATAATATATGTTGTGACCTTGGTGCTATTCAACTGTTAGTTAATTCAAACACCAACTAAAACTTGGTGAGTGAATAGAATACTAACAGAATAAAAATGTGGTACTTGGTGAGTGAGTGAGGGGTCAAGCTGTATGTAGTTCACAGAACACAGGCAGTTGTGTATTAAATAGTCATTTGTAAACCTTCAGAGAGTGTGCTATTTAATGTTAGTAGTGAGTGTAGCTGTATGTAGTATTCTATTCTGTACTATTCTATTCTGTGAACTACATACAGCTTGATCCCTACACCAAGCCCCTATAACAACAAACAGACCTAAGGACTAAGCTATCTAATAAGGGATACTAAGTACCCTCTGAAGTCTCCTAGAAGTGAGTTGATAAGGGAGATACATCGTTATTTGAATAATGATGTACATACAAACAACTATTGTTATTTGTATATACATCATTTGAATAATGATACTCTAGAGCTAGAATAATCAAGTATATACAAATAACAATAGTAGTCCTTAGATCTGTTTGTTGTTATCGGGGCTTGGTGTAGGGATCAAGCTGTATGTAGTATTCTATTCTGTACTATTCTTTTCTGTGAACTACATACAGCTTGATCCCTACACTCAACTACATACAGCTTGATCCCTACACTCACCAAGTTTTAGTTGGTGTTTGAATTAACTAACAGCTGAATAGCACCAAGGTCACAACTGCACCTGCACTCTAAGGCACATTGTGATGAAGCTAATAACTATTACTATTACCTTGAGGCATTTGTTATTCTCAGTTAGTTCTTCAAGTTCAGCCTCAGCAACTTTCTTGAAGAGGCATCTGAAATTGCATGGGTCATTTTTGCTCTAGGTTGTGCCTCCCAGGCTTAAATTAACCTTGGCTATGACCCTGATCATACCCAACCAGAACCTAAAACATTCTACTGGTTGAGCTTGTTGTGAGTTTGTACACAACCTGGGAAGAAGTGCTACCTCTGAGACTATAATAATATAATAATCACTCAACTGAAGAGAATAAATGCAGGTGGCGTGTAACATAAATGCTGATGTTTATGATTGTTTTTGACCAAGGTTTGTCTACTACATGTCCAGCTTTGCTACTCTTTCAGTGTGTCATTGTCAGGCACTGGCCATAATCCAAGAAGCTACTGGTCACAATGCTTCTGTAGGCTATTTCACACCCACACCAAAGGGTATTTATCCCAAAAGTTGCCATATATTGTTGAAAATTCAGTTTCAGGCTATCTCTGCTACTGATAATATGCAATATATCCTCTTAATTGATTTTAATTTTAATGCAAAAACAGGTTTGTGATAACTTTAAATCAAAACAGTAGTTGAGGGTGAATTGTACAGTGCCATTGAGTAACACTAGAAACATTTCAGATTACAGCAATTGCAGTTATAAATATACCTCTTTTTTGTCCTTTTGTGCTTGAGAAGAAACACTGACTTTTGTAGCAAGATCTTTAAGTTCATCCCTCCAGGCTTCCGAAAATAGTGCTGTGAAATAAAGAAAAAAAATTACTCCTGTTATTCTGAAGCTCAGCTTTTTTGAAGGCAGAGCTGTAGAAAAAGTAATGAGAAAATCTAGGCGCTGTGTGTGTGTGTGTACCTGATTTGTTTTTGTTACTACCGACTCCATAAAGATTCTGAGCAAGTGGAAAAGCAAAAGATGGATCAGTTGCTTTCCTGAGGACATGGCTCTTGAGAAGTGGATGAGGAAATAATGATGAGGTGACAAACCAGTCATCCCTCACCATGCAAACGGGCCTACCATTGAGTCCTGTGGGAAAGAGAGGCACAATAGTCACAGTTCACACACACAAGGTAAACTGCATTATCTCTGCCAATAATGCAGTTGTCTCTTTCATATACCATATTGCTATTCCATGTGCCAATAGAGCTACTCAAATATTTCATATAGTGTAGGTAACTGAATTATAACTCATCTCAGGAAGGGCAATGCTGGAATGAGGACCTTGTTAATGGCATTATTTTTAAAGCAAAGTTTCTAAGATATTTTAAGCTAAATTAATAAATTAAATTAGATGTAATTAGCTCTGACAAATAATCACCTGGAGTCAGAATTAATGACTGCATAAACAGACTATTATTCAGTGTGTCCCAAGTAGAAAGCTTATTATGATGCAAAAGAAGTGTGGTAGTGAGAGTCTGTTGCAGGTGGTAACAGTTTTCTGATTGGATTATTTGGCAATGGCAAAGAAAAAATACTACTTGGGGGAAGCGGAACAAGCTGTAAATGCATTATAACAAACAAATTAACATACACTTTTTAAGGTGATAACATATCACCTTTAAAATGTTTATGGGGCTGACTGAGCAAACAGTTACTTATTGCAGTACTTGCTTGATCTTCATATTTTTCTACTTACTGTGTTTATTGTTATGCACCAATATACCAAGGCAAATTCCTTGTATGTGAAAACCTAAACCTGATTCTGATTGTTTATACAGTCAACAGACATGGAGCAACATTTGTATTTTAGCTCTGTTTTGGTCTCCACCAACTCCAGAGAGAAATATCTGTCTCTTTAGCTGCTAAATGCTCCACTTTCTTCACCATTTGTGGTGTAAGATGGTACAATTTGATAAATACTAATTTCTCCATCAAATAGTGCAAGGATACCAAACTGAAAGCTCACACTTAGTGTTAACAGTAAAACACAGCTCCAATAAAATAGCATCTATCTTGCATACAATTTTGAGAACCTAGATGGGAACCAGAATGATCTGCTGACTTTATTTATTCAGGTGCTCCTTATTCACTGAAGCCAAATACTCAGGGAAATCATAATTAACGGCTCAAAACACCTTCTTCTCTCTGCACTGTAAATTAGGTAAGCATATGGCAAGGCTTGATTCAATTTTCAAATCAACTTCCTGTAAAAAAAAATAAAAATACAATTTGCATAAAGCGCATTAATTTGTTCTGCTGCCCAGAAGGCTATCGCTGCCTGCTCACCTTGAATATGTCGCACCCTGTGTGGATGAGGGTTGTGCCGGGAAAAGAATGAGTGATGACTCAAGGCACCAAAGCGCGGACTGCTTGTCATCAGCATCTTGGTAAATTCAGTGGTGAATGGCACCTGATTAATTTGACTGCGGCTCCTCTCTCCGGTCGTCCCCCGGGAGTCTGGGCTCTGTGCTATGGACATATCTTGAATGACAGCTGGAGGTTTTGTTTAAATCTGAAGGAAAAAAAGAAAAACTCGAAAGTCCCTTTATGAAGTGATGTGATAGGAATACCAAAACGTTAAGATTCAAGGCACTTGATTGCAAAGTTGTGACCACACATGCTGAAAACACTTGAAAACTAAAACAAGGAGCAAGACACATAGACTACTCAAACTTAATTTACTCCAAGAGTCCAAAGATAGCTTTAATGCATTTCAGATTTTACCAAATACCAAAATGCATGTTTTGTGTTCTACCAGGAAGATTTAGGAAAAATAACTTTGAAGAACCACTTTACCTCTGAAAACAGCCTCCAGCTCAAAACCTTTGGAACTTAATGCTTGGTGTTGCCTGTGTTGCTAAGCAACCTGAACTACACAAGACACAATGGTTTATTGTGCACATTGAGTGACTGGCATTCTCAACCAGTTCATTTAGACAGGATTTATGCAACAACTGCTAGTTTAATTTATTTATTTTATGATAAAAAACTTAGTCAAGTGAAGACTGCAGTAGTTTTCTAAATGTTGAAAAGAAATTACAGTAAGTTAATGGAAGTAAGTAGGCCGATATGCATTATCTTTGATATTGTTGTATTTTGTCTTCGGTACAAGGAGTACTGTGTTTTACTGTCTTATCTTTGACTGACGTTCAATTCTGTCTTTTTAGGAGACTCTAAATAAACATAGATTTTATTTTTATCTGAAAAACATTTGGAGTAGCTTTTTCAGCCCTGAACAGTGTCTGCAGGCAATGTTCATGTTTTAGTCACTGTGAGGCAAGTGTGAATCTTGATTAAGTATCATTAATTCATTATTTACAATGAAAGGCTTGCTAATGAGTTCTGTTTACATCACCATGTCTCTACCATTATGCAGGATGCTATGTCTGGAATTTGAATACATACATAGTAATAAGGGTATAACAAAAAAGGCTTTTGAAAGCAAATAATGATATTGATGTTTAAACCAGATGCTGCACCACATGCTGACAGTTAGTAGGGACAATCCACAACAATGGATCACTTGAGCTAAATTATGTTTTATAAATGTCAGACAGCAATAATGTTTTAATCATACCAGATGTATGGAGTCATGGGGCAAGTCCGTCACATCCATTGGGAAATCCTCCACACATTTTTGACAAGAGGCCTCGGAACTTGAACAACATGCTGCTGGTGAGAGCATCTGTCTGCCTTATATCACTGTAAATGTCACTTATACCCCTGTGTTTGAACATACATGAGGAAAACAACCACAAAATGGTGGAACATTGTTGTTCATTCCCAGGTTGATTTTATGAAAATAATATAAATGAATCAGCAGCTAATCAGCAAGAATTAAGTAAGAAAAAACTATAACACGTTGTATCTCGTTTGCTTAGTCCAAGCACAAATCTAAAAAACAGACAATTTGTGGTTTTACAGGGAGTTATGGGCTGTAACTTTTCTTGGATAGCAACATCTGTGAGGAGTGACGATCTGGAGGCTTGTCGTCACAGCAAGGTAGCCAGGCAACCAGCACAAAAGTACAAGGTGTATGGATAAATTGTTCTTTGTCAAGAAATCGTTAGCTGTACATTTGAATCATAACCCCTGCACCTCTTAGAGCCTTGTTTACCTTCTTTTTCTCATGTTCTTACAAAAACAAAGACTTTGACTGGAAACTTACATTTTCTCTATACTAAAAAGACGTCTGGTCAAGTAATGCACTCTTATTTGTGTTTTCCTTATTACAAACTGTATGTGCCTCTGCCTTGTATGATAGTCATTACCTGAGACACTCTGAGTGCCAGCTGTTTCTGCTTGTTTCCAGTTTTAATGTTGAGCTTAGTCAATCACTTCCTAGAATGCCACACGCTGTCTAACTGACCAGTACTTAAAGTTGTATTACATGGCACTGTTGTGATGGGATAACTTGTCTCTTGTTTCTATATGAACCACTTTGTTGTTTGTGGGGGGGGTTTGCCATGCTAGCCGTCAGTCAGTCCACCACTTTGGTCCAGCCTGGAATAGCTTAACAACTATTGGATGAATTACTATGAAATTTGGTACATACATTCATGGTTCCATCAGGATGAATCCTAAGGACTTTGGTGATCCCCTGACTTTTCCTTTAGCCCCATCAGTAGGTCAAAGTTTTCACATATCCTCTGAAATATCTCAACATCTACTAGATGGATTGGCAACATAATTTTCTACACACATTCATGGTCCACAGATGATGTTTTCTAATGACTTTGATGATCCCCTGATTTTTCCTGCAGCGCCACTATGAGGTGGACATTTGTGGTTTGGGGTTAAATGTCTCAACAACTTCCCAATGGATCGCCATGAAATTTGGTATAGACATTCATGTCCCCCTCAGGATGAATAGTGTCACTTGGGTGATCCCTAAACTTTTCATCTAGCGCCATCATCAGGTCTAAAACATCAGCCTCATTTGTACTTGTGTTTGGTGCTAATTAGCTAATGCTTGCATGCTAACACGCTACACAAGATGGTGGACATGATAAACATTATACTCTACTTGCTTAACATCAGCATGTTAGCATTGCCATTGTGAGCATGTTAGTATACTGATGTTAGCATTTAGCTCAAAGCACTGCTGTTACTTACCAGACCAATATGGTATTTTCTTACCTGTCATTCCTGAGAAATATAAGTTTTGATGTTTTTATTTAATGTATTTGTCGTGTGTGTTGCAATGTTTGTCATTCTTTGGAGACTACTGTAAGTCATGTGACCATACACCTGTGGCTCCTTAAAGTGATATTGCACTCAAAAATCTGTATTTGAGTTTTTTTATTGACAGGGAATAGTGGGTGTGATCAGTTGGAAATCTGATCAGTTAAGACGGGTTCCAACAGCTTTCATGGAAACTACTCCTGCATTATAATTCACTTCTCTGCTATCTTTCCAAATGCTCAACCAAACATTAATTAAACAGACAGGTTAGTGTTATGCTATTGCCATCCTTGAGACTCAGAAGCTAAGATGGAAGCACTGTATTCACTTTTAAGTGAAGGTTAAAAGGTTAAAACCCATTGAAGGTTCAAAGGTCGAACAAATCAACTAGCTTGCTACTGTGAGCCAAAGTAGTACAAAGCCATAAATATTAGCAGAAACATATGAGAGACATGCATGCATTGTTCTCAGAGCACAGATTGTAGCAACTTTAGAGGAAATTTCAGATGTACTCTGCAAAAGAAGCAAGACAAAAAGGTATGAAGACACAGACACATACATTAAGCTGATCCCCTGAATTACCTTTTACAACGGCACATTTTGTTGTTGTATTATATGTCCTTAATTTCCTGCAAGTTGGTAAACCTGTGACCTCAAACTTTGAACACTCACCATAAGTGTTAATATAAGGTCCACATGAAATATTGTCTCCACTGGGGGCCCTATAATGAACATTTTAGATATTGGTGGTGCAGGTGTAAATTTCCTGTTAACCACTGCACACTATTAGTGGCCCCATATAATTTTTTAACATACAATGATAAAAAAAAAGCTAGCATTTGGATGTTAAAAACCAAGAGTCCATAGCCATGCAAGTGAATCTGTGAGGCTGTACTTAGGCACAGTGGTGCTTTGAGCTACAGTGGGGCAAAAAAGTATTTAGTCAGCCACCAATTGTGCAAGTTCTCCCACTTAAAAAGATGAGGGAGGCCTGTAATTTTCATCATAGGTACACTTCAACTATGAGAGACAGAATGGGGGGAAAGAATCGAGGAAATCACATTGTAGGATTTTTTATGAATTAATTGGTAAATTCCTCGGTAAAATAAGTATTTGGTCACCTGCAAACAAGCAAGATTTCTGGTTCTCACAGACCTGTAACTTCTTCTTTAAGAGGCTCCTCTATCCTCCACTCGTTACCTGTGTTAATGGCACCTGTTTGAACTCGTTATTAGTATAAAAGACACCTGTCCACAACCTCAAACAGTCAGACTCCAAACTCCACTATGGCCAAGACCAAAGAGCTGTCAAAGGACACCAGAAACAAAATTGTAGACCTGCACCAGGCTGGGAAGACTGAATCTGCAATAGGTAAGCAATTGCACCTCAAATTCAGACACTGCTTGAAGATCCTCAGATTCAAAACAGCATGAGCTACAGAAACCAAAGGTCACAGAATGAACATGTCATCTCTGACATATATGTGTGTGTGTATATATATATATATAAAACTTGACAAAACCTGATGGAATTCTGTCAGATCCAAACAATTTGTCATTTAATTTCAATTCTGACAGCTCACCTCTGTACAAATCTTCCAGATTTTCAATATGGCCCATACAGCTGCATTTAAATGAACTTCCTCCCAAAATGAGATTCCAGAATGTAGTGCTTGCAGGTCTTTGCTTTGGTTCNAATCCTGCAGTGCCAGACGTGTCCCCCTGCTTAAGCCAGTACATGTCCAGGCCCGTCTGAAGTTTGCTAGAGAGCATTTGGATGATCCAGAAGAGGATTGGGTGTTAGGGTGAGGGAAGGACCCAGGCGCAGACAGCGGGTGGAGGTAACAATGGGTTTCTTTATTGGGGAAAAGGCAGGAAGAGAGGCAGGTTGGTAAGCTGGGGAGCGGGCAGGCAGGTAAGCTGGGGAGCGGGCAGGCAGGTAAGCTGGGGAGCGGGCAGGCAGGGCAGGCAGGTGGGTAGACAGGCAGTCGAGCAGGCAGGCAAGCAGGGATGCAGGCAGGCTGGCAGGCAGGGCAGGCAGGTAAGTTGACACATGAACAAGAACAAGAACAATGAACCGACGAGAACCAACTGAAAAGGACAGGTACAAATAGGGAAAGCAC